>PVKY010004490.1:0-19170 GCA_004027775.1 Bradypus variegatus
ATTATCATTACTCTACCATTAATTACAGGATCATACTGCTCGTATTAAAGAATGCCTAGTTCATTAGGTTTGGTTAATATTTATTTTGCTGCTGACTGATTCTAATTCTTTGTTTGTCCCTAACTGCTGTTTCTTAGTTTCCACTGGTTTCCCTTCATCAGGCTCTTTTAAATGTTGGTGCTCTTCGGGTTCAGCCTTTCCTTTCTCTTGCCTTCAGCCACTCTGATGGTTTTAAGATGGCCTTAACTATCACCTAATCACCAATGACTCCAATCCCTTATCCTTGGTTTCAAGTTGCGGACCTATAATGACCTATTCCCGTCTGTTTTCTAAACTCTCCACACCCTTCAACTCCAGAATCGCATGAAATTGGATCTGCCTTTGAACAACTCATTAATCCCGGCTCCTATCTTAGCACGCTCCACTTCTATATTCCATTACTCTACTGGTAACTTTTCCAACCATGATCTTGCCCAACCTAGAAAAATCAGTCATCCTCAACTCCTCTTTCCCCTTCGTATCTAATCTGCCCTTCATTGTTCTAGGATTTGTCACCTACCACATTCTTGTCACTGTCCTCATCATCCCTTGTATGAATTGGTACTATGTTACATCATGTGTGGTTATTGCAAATACTTCACAACTAATTTCCCAGCCTCCATCTGACCTGGTAACCCCTCCAACCATCCTCAATATGGCAGTTAATGTTATTGTACAACGCCTATCACGTCAATTCGCTGTTACAACCTGCAGTGCTATGTAAGCCAAATCACTGCTCCAAGTAGTTAGAGCCACAGGAGTACAATTAAGGCAATGGAGCCGGATGGAACGGGAGGCGCAACAAGCCAGTCACCAAGCACAGCGTGTTCTTGCCGCAGTGCAGCCTGAGGTCACCGGTTGCCATGGAAGCGCCCACCAGCGGGAAGGAGGGGATGTGGGGGGCGTTGGGGGCTGGGCTGCTCCTCCAGCCTGATCCCCACCAACCAACCGTCGGGAACGGACTGGGGCAGGGAGCCTTTTCTAGCCACAATTTGCATCCTCCCTGCTCCGGATCACCCCGCTGCGCCGCACGGATCCTTACCCTTGCTAAAGGCTCCTTGCTAGATTGTAAATTCGTTGGAAACAGGGACCATGACTGTCGTGTTCATTGATGCGTCCCCAATGCTGTACCTCCATTTGGGAATCGTGTCTCTGGTCCTTTGGCTACAACTGTCACCAATATGCTGACTTCCAAATCCTTCCCTGAGACTTTTTCTGCTGTGTTTCCTCCTGTGTACCTGAAGGCTCCACTCAGTATTCTGAAATCAAATTCGATGTTCTTCTACCTAGAAACCAAATATAAACAAAGCCTGCTGATTGCTTCGTATTCCTTATCTTTGTTACTTGATCAGCCTCTAACTTGTCCCAGCTAGAAACCTCCGTTATCTTCACCCTTTCATATCCAATATGCTGTGCATCAAGTCCTGTTTAATCTACCTAAAAAATATCTCATCTCTGCCCTCCCGTTCCTTCCCACTCGGCCTTCTTCACTGTGCCCTACTCCTCCCCCACTCGGTGCCTCTTTTCCTCCAGCTCTTTGCCACTACCCTCAAATACTTTTCGATAGTACAGCTAGGTATCTTTAGGCGTGTTTATGCATATTTTTCACTAGGAATGTTTTCAAAAATTTAAATGAGGAAACATGAAGCTCCTGTTGCACAAAATTGGTTCTCAATAAATAGGAGCTCATGTGAGTAATGATTTATAAAATGAGACAACAGGATAAGAAACTGAAAGCCAAGTAAACCTTTAATGAAACATGTATTTTGTAGATGACTGCCTTCACTAATTTTAATTTTGTTTACAGAGCCCCTAAGCAAATTGAACATTAAATTCTTATATATTATTATGAAGATTAATTTACGTGATGATCAAAATCACCTAGCATAGTGCCTGGCACGTGGTTGGCACTCTATATAATGTGTCATTTCAGCAGACCTGCCGGTGCGTAAACTGCGTCTCCATCCGGACTGCGCTGTGGCGGCGGGACCGCACCGGCCACTACGTGTGCAACGCTGTGGCCTCTGCAGAAGATGAGCGGCCTCACCGGCCCCTCATCAAGCCGCAGAAACGCGTGCGTTCATCACGGAGGCTTGGACTGTCCTGTGCCAATAGTCACCTCACAACCACCATCTTGTGGCACAGAAACGCTGAGGGTGAGCCGGGGTGCAATGCCTGTGCACTCTACATGAAACTCCATGGGTTGCCTCAACTGCTTGCTATGAAAACAGTGGGAATTCAAACCAGGAAACGAAAACCAAAGAACGTAAATAAAGGCTTGCTGTGGCAATAGCAATAATTCAGTTCCTATGACTCGACCCTCCACTCCTTGAACTCAGATGATTGCAGCAAAAATATTTGCCCTGCAACGCAACCAGTAGCCTCAGAAGCGGGCGCCTTGGCGATGTCTGGCCCGGGAGAGAAAGCTAACCCCGAGAACAGCGAACTCAAGTATTCAGGTCAAGATGGGCTGTACATAGGAGTCAGCCTGGCTTCCCCGGCGGAAGTTACCTCCTCCGTGAGACAGGATTCTTGGTGTGCTCTGACTCTGGCCTGAGCCCCAGACCGGGAAGTTGGGAGAGCACCCCAACAGGCCTCAGGACTTTAGTATTATTTTATCAAGCAGTCCAAACAGTGGCTAGTGCTTCGACAGAACATTCCTCTGAAGCGTTATTTCCGTGCCTTTATTTTAAAAGAGATGTATTTCCAAAGAGGGTCACTCTGCCTTACCATCCAGCCACTCCACAGCAAGAGCCACAGGAGAGAAGATGGGACTCTGCAGAGAGAAGCCATTGCACCCTCCTCCTCTGGGTTTGCCAGGAGGTTCGATGCCCGCCACACCACTTCTGGAGACAGGGACTTGAACCAGTGTCTTTCCCACTAAAGAATATTGAGAGAGATTTTTTTAAAGTTTTATGTGTATTGCCCCAAATCATGTGCTTCTTCTGGTAATTTTGGTTATTCCAGAATTTTCATGCCCTTTCCACATCCAGATTTCACATGCGTTCATGGAGAAGGTCATCCAAGGCCATCTGGTATAATTCTCTGGAGACTGAATCGGTACATGAGGTCACTTGTCAAAGAATTATTCAGTTTGCAAGACTGCAATGTACCTTTTTTGTTTTTATTTATTTTTATTTATTTTTTATTTTTTTTGCAATGTAACTTTTAACAAACACTGAAGTTTCTCAAAGATCATATTGTGTGGCTGATCTGAAGTCAGTCGGAATTTGTAAACAAGGTAGCAAACAAGATATTTTTCTTCCATGTATACAATAATTTTTTTAAAGTGAAATTTGCATTGCAGCAATCAGTGTTAAATTATTTGCATAAGATGTAACAGCATTTTTGATAATGAATGTGAACATCTTAACTTAATGGTACTTACATAATTTAAAAGAAAAATATTAGACATTCTTATGCTTCTTTTACAATACATCCCATGTCTATATTACCACTTGTTAAAGAAAAATATTTCAAGAACAGATCTTCTCTCAGGAAAATTGCCTTTCTCCATTTGTTAAGAATTTTTATACACCACCACCAATATACCCCCCTTTATTTTACTGTGGAATATGTGTTGGAAGAATTGCAACAAAACTTTACTACCTAATGGATCACATTTGTAAATACTCAATGAGACACCTAAGGATCTTTTAAGCACTATGATGAAATCTATGTAGTCTGACTAACCCACAGGTTTACATTAATTTTTTTTAATGGAATGTCATATGGAAATGTATTTCACCAGAGTTCTAAAATTAAAAAGGGTGTTGTTTTGTCTTCTGTACAGTGGGGAAAAAAGTATATTTTCTTCCTCTACACATATAATCTTTCAGGAAAAATTTCTTAAAAGATATTCTGGAGAATAACTTGACGTATGTGCCTAATTACTGCATATGGTATTTGGAGCATATGCACACATACAGTTGTCTGCAATTTCCTGATTTGTGGTATGAATCTTGCCATTGTCACTCTATAGGGTTTAACATAATAGTTTATATGTGTAACTATCACCTTTATTCATTTTATACCATTATGAAAATGGTCTACCTCTCATACTTTTGTAGACATACTGTAAACCTTGTCCGCTATTATGGTTTGCAGTTGATACTTCATTATTTTCCAGATTACTATGCTAGAAACTTTACATATATTATCTAAATTATTTTAGGTATTATTACTCCTTTTTCTAGATAAGGAAACTATTGCTGGGTGTGGTTAAGCCACTCTTATTTCTAATAAGTGGCTTCAGGACTTTACACTCTGCTGGACTCCTCCTAACTCCTACCTCTCTTGTGCTTCTGGATTTCTGAGAGTGCTTGTGGTTTTGAGCTCAGTTACTACTTTAGTCTCTTTTCCAAACTCACTCTTTTAAGTGTTCTCATCCAATTACAAGCTTTAAATATGGTGGTGAATCATCTGTATGTTAACAAATATTAAATTTTTCTCTCTAGGACAGACTCCATCCTTGGGCTGCTTCCAGGTTAGGACTTCCCCATCTCAATGTCTTTTGTGCCTCTAAAAGTTAGCATTATAACTGCTTCTATTTTTCCAAACTGGATCTTGGCCCAATCTTCCTCCTCTCACTCAATGTTTCCACCAGTCAACCAGTTGCTCAAAAATCTAGGAATCATCCTTCATTTGTCTCTTACATGCAATCCATCAACAAGTCCTTTGGCTCTGTCTTCAAAATACATCCCAAATCAAACCACATCTCACAATATTTACCATCTCCCTGCTGGTGAAATTCACTCTCATCTTTCCTTGGACCTCTGCAGCCTCCTTTCTTGCACTCTTACTTGCCCCTTGTATTCTGTTCTCTAACCAGCAGCCAGGGAGCTTTCTGTAGCTGTGTCAGATCATGTAACTTCCCTGAGCAAAACCCCTCAGTGGCTTCCCATGATATCCACAACCCTTGCGTAGCTGCAAGACTTCTGTGAACCCACTCTCCCATGCCTCCAGCCTCAGCCTTCCCTCCACCTGACTCAGTGTGCTCTGGACACTTTGCCTCCTCATCTCAGGGCCATTACACATGCTGCTCCTTCTGTCCAGAATGCCCTTCCCCAGACTTCTACATGGGTTGTCCAAAATCATTCACATCGTGCTCAACCTTAGAGGATGCCTCTGACCCCTGTATCTAAAACCACACCTGTAGGCCTGCCCTTTACTAATTCCTTGTACTGCTTTATTATTTTTTATAGCACGTCATGGTCAAAAACTTTATATATTTTTACATATGTTTATTTTCATATTGTCTCTTTCTCCCAACAGAATATAAGCATCCCAAGGGCAGGGACTTGGACCATCTAGTTACTACTATATCCTCAAGTCCGTGAAACAGTCTGTGAAACAGTAGAAATAAAGAGCAAGAAAAGAAAAGGAAGAAAAAGACAGAATAGTTTTTCCAGCTCAGATTCTGTTTGTCCTACCAGGTGGTACTGACTCTCTCATGTTTGTAACTTTTTGCTTGTAATAACAAAAGATTGGCAACAAGCCGGTAGAAGACTAGTTAAATCATGCAGCATCCCTGCAATAGAATAAAATACACCTATAAAAAGAATGAAGATCACAATGTACTCTAAAACAAATATACAAAAAGACCAAGTTACAAATCAGTGTGCAGAATATATTAACTCTTGCATTTAAAGAGAGGGCGGCTTTGTGGGTATATATACATATGCCAAAACTCATCAAATTGTATGCTTTAAATATGTGTGGTCAGCTGTATGTCAATTGTACCTAAAAAAATGTATTTTTTTTAAGTGGAGGAAAAGAATATATTTTTATATATGCTTTTATACATTTAAAACAGTGGTTTCGTTTTGGAAAAGAGGTGAATGCATACCAGAAAGTTAAAAAATGAGAACTTTTAAATTATGTAAACCTATTAGTGATTAAAAAAAAATTCATAAATATCATAAATACTTACTTTAAAGCATCAATAAGACAGGAGTGCCAGTACTGTGGGAGTTGGAGGAGGTTGTGGTCACTGTGGGCTGAGATCAGAAGTCAGGAATATAAAAGTTTTCTCAGGAGTTCTAGCCCTTTCCTTGGCAAGTCTCACTTAGCTTTGTGTGAGACTGTGAGCCATAGCCTTGACTGTATCATTTCCCATATTTATTTTGTAAATATTACACTGAACTGAAATTTTACTGTTTTTTTTCCCCTCTGCTTGTCACAGAAAATAAAAAGGATTACTTGATTTTTGGAAGCACAGCTATATCCAGAAGGAAATTACAGTTTTCAAAAGAGTTCTAGTTTGGTTTATACTTGGTTTAATTGATTGGCTCTCTATCTCTTTGTCCAACCCCCAGTTGTTTCTTAACTTCCCTAAATCAGTCATGGAGTGGGGGAGGGGTTGCGGTTTGCAGGTCAAAGAATAGGTTTGGCCTTTGGTCTCAAGAGTTTTTCAACTTCATGTTTATCTTGAACCCAACCGTGTCATGACCCAAATCATTAGATTAAAAGGTTTGAGGAATGATTTGGGTATCTTAGAACTTAGGTACAGAAAATTGTACTAATATATTTTCATAGGAAAATTTTCCATTTCATTAATGGGAAATGTGACATTTTAGGTTTGCCTTTTTCATTAGGCTGTGTTATTTTATCATTGAATTTGAAGCAATTGTGATATTAATAATAGATTTGATAAAATTAAGCTCAAAATGCATTCTGAAGTCCTCCTTTTCTTTATCCATGGCTGGCCTATTCTTATGTAAATAGAGAATAGTAAACAGCATTTAATTACTTAATTTGGATATTTTAAAGGGATCACAAGGGGTTGGCTGGGGCTGCATTCAGGTGAATATTAATTTATCCCTGCCCTCAGGAATGCCAGGAAAAAACGTTTCTTTGGTGCTATAGTTGCTTCCTGTTTGTGGCTGTACCGTTAGCCACATTCAGATCCAAGAATCCAAATCCAGAGATGGGCTGTGGGGCTCTTGTCTTACCCTGCATCTTCTATCCCCAATTCACAGTCCTCCGAAGGGTGAGGAGACAAAGAACATGCATGGTCTGGCTCTGATAGTTAACTATTAGGTAATTTGAGACAGATTCCATTACTTCTCCAGATATCAGTTTCTTCATTTGTAAAATGAGGGGATAGCAGCTAAAAGCTTCTGAACACTTATTATGTACCAGACACTGTTCCACGGGCTTCATATGTATCAATTTATCTAATACTCCCAAGCACTCTACTAGGTAATGCTATTATTATCCTCATTTTAAAACTGAGTAAATGAATCACAGTCCCCTTTACCCAACTTTATGTTTTCTATTGCATTTATCTTTTATAATTTTTATAAATTACCTTTTTAAAATCGCTTTCATCATTGCACTTATTGCAGGGCACTTATATACATATATATATAAACATTATATACACATAAACATTGTATATATAAAACTTTATATTACATATTATGTGAAAAAAAGTTCCTATAACTATTTCCTAAGACCATGAAAAGAAGTGTATTGCACTATCTAAATAGTGTGAAAGTATTTGGGTTTATAAATATTGCACTTAAAACTTTTTATGAACTTGTTGCTCTGGAATGTACAGCTTCCACCTCGGTTCTGTTGGTTTCACAGGCCTTGTTGGTTCGCTACTGCTGGAATAGTTTCTGAGACCTACTGCTTCCTAGCTACGAGGTTCTGCCAGACTCCTGGAAGCTGCCATGTATAGGGAGATAGAAACAGGAAGGGGAGGCTGATGTTTGTAAAAAATGGGGTTTTTTTTGTGGTTTTGTTTGTTCTTGCTTATTAGATTCGTAACTCCCGACATTTGAGAGGTTATATTTCTATAGATTATTTTTTGTTTTCAACAAGCAGTAGAAAAATTCCCTTCCCCTGCCCTTGCAAAGGGAACATCTACATATCAAATATAAATTTGAATTTAAAAATATATCTGTAAACTTTTCATTTTTCCAACTGCCATCTGTATTAGGGTCCCTCCAGAGAAACAGAACCAATCATACATAGATATTAAGAGATTCATTTTAAGGAACTGGCTCAGGCGATTGTGGGGATTGGAAGCCCAAATTCTGCAGGACAAGCTGACAGGCTGGAAATTCCAGTAAAAGTTAACTTTGAAGCTTTGAGGCAACTAAAATATAACTACCATGAAGTAGGGATAGGAAATAGGGAGTTAAGGCTTAAAATGTACAGAGTTCCTATTTGGAACTATAGAAATGTTTTGGTAATGGATGGTGGTGATGGTAGCACAACATTGTGGAGACAGTAAACAGCACTGAAATATATCTCTGAATGTGGTTAAGATGGGAAATATTAGACTATTTATTTGATACTAGCATAAAATTTTTTTAAAATCCATGGAACTGCACAACACAAACGGTGAACCCTAAGTTTAACCATTGTTAATAGTACAATTATAAAAATGTACTCTCATCAGTTGTAACTAATGTACCATACCAGTGCAAGCTATTAATAATAGGGTGGTATATGGAATCCTGTATTTTATCCATGATTGTTCTGTAAACCCACAATTCTCTGATAAAAACAAACAAACAAAAAACATTAGAAGGGAATACCTACACGGTCATTTTAACGCCTAAAACTAATAATCCTTAGTATCATTAAATATTCCAGTCCAAGTTTGATTTTCCCTAGTTGTGTCAGAAATATTTTACATTTAGTTTGCTGAATTAAGATCCAAACAAGGTCCACATATTGTATTTGGATTACATGCTTCTTAAGTCTTTTTAAATGTCTAGCAGCTCTCCTCCTGTTTTCATGCCATTCATTTGTTAAGTAAACTGGGTTATGTGTCCCATAAAAAAATTAAACATATATTAACTATCAGCAGACTGAACAAAATGTTAGAATGGAGAAGTCAGTTTTCCATGAAGTTTTCCATTTAGTAACATTCAGCCTTCAGGCTAATGATGGTGGTTCTTTGGGTTGAGTTCAAGAGGGCTTTTTAAAACAATCTTCTAGTAGTGGGCCTTCTAACTTGAGCGACTTTGGAGGAGGTTTCCACTGAAGAGGAATTAGGGGATTTGGTTCAGTCAAAATGATGTGAGAACGCAGGTAACAAAAAAATGAATCAATGAGAAAAATCCCTCCAGCATTATATAAACAGTGGCCCATCCTTCTCCTAAGAATCCTTTTCTCTAGGTTATTTAGTTACAAACATATCATAAAACAGAAAGCTAATAATTGACTTTTAGACACGGATAGTGTTAAGTCAAATGACTTTAAGCTTTTATTTCCTAACATTAAATTGAAATTAGTAATACTCCCTCCCCACCCCTGTCCATTGAACAAGGAAAGGGAGGGTTTGGCCAAGAGACAGGGTTAAAATAAAGGCCTAACAAGTGCTTTAGCCCTGAAGTCTCTTTCCACCTCTCATGCTACTGGCATTCCAGGAAAGGTAGAGTTATGGGAGATGGATAAATCCTTTATATCTTTATCTTTCTGCTTATATTTAAAGCAGATGAAACAAATAAGTGTTTTCAAAAATTATGATCTGACACAAACAAACCTAGAACTACAACTTCTAAACATCAGACTTTGATTGGCATTTTCACTACTTTTAGTACAAGTTCAGGTCTGTTCACACTTAGCAGGAGAAAAACTGCCCAGAAAGAGATCTAAATAGAAAGCACTGCATAAGGGTTTCTTCTGTTTATTTTGTGAGAAGGGCCTGAGTAAGAAATAGGTCAGAGAAACCTGTGGGTGTCTAGCTTGAGCTAAACATCCAGAAAATGGAAGAGGAGGCTGAAGGAGGGCTCAGAGAGGCTCTGTCGAGTGAGGGCCCTGGAAGTTACTATGACGTGTGTTACTACTACTCACAGGCCAGTATGGCCTGAGCAGACCAAAATGATAATACGTCTCTGGTGACCAGAGGAAGAAAAACGAAAAAGCAATGCAAGGAAGGAATGGAGCAGGGCTGTAAGAGTTAACCAACTGATGGTAAGTAAAAATTACAGGATGCCTAATTGAGTCTAATTTAATGAGTAATTTTATTAGACTAAACAGAAGAGAAAAACCATGTTAATCTGTAACAAAGAGAGGCACCAGACTATTAGAAGAATAAAAACTATTGGTTAGACTAATGCTGAGAATAAACCAGGAGCAACAAAAATGACATCTTGCTTGAAACGGTTGACAATATACAAATAATTTAAAAGGTTAAATTAACATTGTAAACGAAATTTAAAATTAAATGGGTATAGAGCTTATAAAAGAAAATCAAGCTATGTAATACTTAAAAGCTTCCCATCCTAGAATAATTACACCTCAGCAAATAGAACTTGAAAAAAGGAAATGCATCAAGAGTGAGCAAGTCTATTTAAAAGTATAACTACTTAATTAATAGTCTCTAGCTCAAATCAGAAATTTTGGGCCAAATATGTCAAATATCAGTGTAGGCTAAAAGTAATTGGACATTTATTTTCACAGATTTTGCAGCACCCAAAGCCCTCTCTATGAATATAATTTATATAAAGCATAGAATATAAATCTATGCAATATGTAATATAAATATAAAATATGTAAATATATACTAATACAAATAAAATGTGGTAGCTAATGAACAGCTGTCATTACTGGTACATGAAGTTATGACACTACTTGTTTCTATACATTATATTTTAGATCATAATTTTATTTTGTTCTTCTTTCTTTTTAAAATGCCACACTATTATAGGAAAAGAATTTAAGTCACATTCACAAAGTATATGCTGATTCATTCTTCCAGAAGTCCATCTTAAGCTCATTAAGAAGAGAATAATAAGACGAAGGAAGCGAAGTTAGAATAAATGTACTAACCTTGGATGGCACAGCAAGAATAGTTTGCCAATGAAAACAGTATTTTAAGGAAGTGACAGAATTAGTATACAGTGCTTCAGTTAAGACTGAGAACTGCACAGGTTTATAGGAAAAATGATGTTCATGAGTATCAACTGCAGTTGGACTTATTTACCAGTTTTCAAGCAAAAAATCTAGGAAGGTTTGGTTGTGTGGAGCTTTCAGTGGTGGATGCTTACTGTGACCATTTAATAACTAATGATTTCCCAACCTTTTATTAACTTAGACAATGCAGACAGAACTATTACTTTTTAATTTTTATTTTAGGTGAAAATAAGGAATATAATAGTGACAGACTTTATTTTTACTTCAAGAACACATGAGAAGACAAGAGTGCTTATGATCCTCCTCTAGTTTGACAGAGTATTCTACAAGTACTTATACTGGTTAGCAACATAAAATGTCAAGTACAACATTACTAATAGGACAAGAGATTATCAAGTAAGACAATGAAGTTTTTTTTTAAGATTACTTTCACAAGACATACAACAAATTCCAAATTCTTCAGACTCTTGAAAAATCACATTATCAGATTATATTTCTAAGAATACAGCTATATATATGAACAGAGACCAGAACAAGCTGATACATAAAATATTCACGCCAGTATACATATGGCACGGGAAAACAAAATTGGCATATTTGCAAACGTTCTCGATTACAAGCAATAAGCAGGCCTATAAACCTTGATTTTCAGAGGAGGCAGAAAAGGAGAAAGGAATTGATTGGATTTTACACAAAAACCACAAAATAAGGAGCATACACCATTAATTTTCCACATAAAATGTCACTGCTAGAACAAGAGAGAGAAAACACTTAGACTTTACATTTTTGTTAACAAATATCTACTGGTAAATTCACAGAAGAAAAAATGGAGGAAAACTCTCTTCCAAGCATCTTATTCAAACCCCAACCTCTCTGATTCTCCCATCCCTACCCTGGGAAAAGCCACAGTGGCCTCCCTCCCACCCCTGCCTCCGCAGGCTTTCAGTCCTTGTCCGCCTGTCTAAATCCACTCCACAGCAGGCTCTTTTCAGCTTCCCCAGCCTAGAGAGCACCTTCCCCACTGCTTTGTCTAGAGCTCCCCAGCTTAGGGCAAAGCCTTCAAAAAGGAAGGGGAAAGGTCAAATATTCATCACCACCACCAAATACAACCACTAGTAGGACAGCCCGACAACACTGCTGTCCCATCTACTGGACCTTGCCCCAAAAACCTGGACAACTGCACATCCCTTCACTCACTAGGAGGGAGGCTTGGGATCTTCCACAATGCAGACTGCAGCCTCTCCCTCAGGCTGGGAAGCAGGGAATGAAATTGGGAAACTGAGGCCTGAGAGCCAAGAAAACTAGGGAGCAGGATGGAGGACCCTGGAACGTCATAAAAAGGGGACAAAGGACAGCGGTGACTCACAAAATGCTACCTTGGCTTTATAATTCTAAGTGGGCCAAGACCCAGAAAAGAATTTCCATCGTAAGACAAGTGGAGTGCAGCTAAGCTTTGGTTGCCTTAGATCACATACTGCTCTGGGTGGGTCCCGAACCCATCACTACTGGGCCTTTCTTTGTCTCTTCCCAGCTTCCCAAACTAAAGTTCAAGAAACACACAGGAGGTTTTGTTGTAATGGATAGGGGAAAGGAGTGGGGTTGTCACTACTAGCCTAAAAGAACACCGCCCATAGCTCAGCAATTTACCTATGGGTCTCCCTTTGAAATTTTTAGGCCTTGCTAAAGGAAGTGGGACAAAGGCTTGAGGGTACAAGAGAACAAAAAGAGATCTGAAGTCTATTTTACAGTACTTCTTTCTCCCTTTGGACACAATCAAGGGGAGAGCCTGCTGTGCTAGGTTTTTTTTTTTCCTGTTTTTTTCCTGTTTCTGAGCTAACTATTTAAAAGACAAAAGAAGCACAATAGGCCATAACAGACCAGAAATACCTCTTCCTCCGTGCCCCTATTCTGGCACCCTGGTCATATTCAGAGTAGGTTCAGGAGGGGGAATAAAGGGGGAACCAACAAAGTTGCCTAGTTTAAGTATGGTTCATTGGCTGGGTTCAAAAGGCTGACTGCTGGGAAAGGCCTCCGTTTCAGCCTGCTCTGGGCACTGTCACAAATGACTGCCCAACCTGCCTGACAGCCAATGAGGTTTACAGGTAATATCTGAGGAGGAGGGAAGTTTTCCTGTGTGCTGGCTCCACAGATAGTTCCTGTGAGGCACACAATGGTGGCTTGTGCTGAGAGCAGGTGGGGATGGGTCTCAGCACAGGCCTTCAAAGACTCACCAGTAAGCTGGTCACAATGCAGAGTGACTGATGGCAGAGGAAAACCAGTGTGATAACACAGAACACTTCATCCGTTGCTTCCGTCATGCCAGCCAGCCACTCACCAGCCACCTGTCCGTTCTGCTGGATAACCAGCAGAGTGGATGGAATGGGCCGGGAGACAGAAGGGATCTAGTAGTCGCAGCTTGGAATGTCCAGTTTGTACTGATGGCTGGTACCACCTACATCAGTTTTATTTTGCAGCGGTGAAACTCAAAAGAGCTTACGTGGGTATCACAGCACAGCCATCATAAAGTATAAAGCCCAGCTAGTTGTTTGCAAAAATGTTATTAAGCTTCCTTGTGGCTGACTGGTGAATAACCACATACAAAACTGACTTGTCCACAGACAGGGACCAAGTCATGCAAAGGAAGGCAGTGCATATCGACAGCATTGTGTCCTTGGCATAGAAGCAGTGGTAGACCATGCACTTGGAACATGTACTACAACGCAGAATAGCATGAAGACCAAGAGGAGCAGAAGAGCACAATCACGTGGGTGACAATCTTGCAACTGATTGTTGAAAATTTAGAAAAAGCAAAGGACAAAACAATCCTGTATGAAGAGAAAGCAGATGAGATGCTGCATGCTGTTGGCCAAGCATAGGTCCAAGAGGTGGTGGTTAAGGAAATTTGTGCAGGAGCTTCTCACAAAGTTAGCCAGACTGGAATCTGAAGGACATGGGGTTCTCCACTGGCTGCTTTGCTGGGCCTCTCATTCCTCTGCGGGCCCCTTCACCCATCAGGTAGTATTGCAGGGGATTGGGCCACAGTTCATCCTTGATAATCTCAGCAATCTTGTCGAACTCTAGGAGGCTGTGGTCTGAGAACCAGTCGAAGAAACTGTGGATACTGTTTCCATCCCGGTTCCTGTGGATATGGGTCTGGGGGTCTTGGCCCCGGTGCCATCGGATTGGAGTGGAAAGAGACACGACACGGCCAGAGGATCTGCGCTCATAT
Organism: Bradypus variegatus; assembly: GCA_004027775.1. Lineage (NCBI taxonomy): Eukaryota > Metazoa > Chordata > Mammalia > Pilosa > Bradypodidae > Bradypus > Bradypus variegatus. The sequence continues at coordinate 14,147 of PVKY010004490.1, forward strand.
TCCTTCACGAGCCCCTCATTTCGGAAGTAGGGGTTACCCTGAAAGATGAACTTGAATTTGCAGCCTGCTCTGGGGTGTTTAAGCTCCTCCACTTCCAAATTGGTCATGAACTTAAGCATATCTTCATCTTGACCACTGATCATGGGTGACAGTTGGGGGTGGTTCCGAAAGGCGGTGACCCAGAAATTTGGTATATTCTGGATAATGAAACTCCTGCGCTGCATATGGAGCCTTCTCATCCGGCCAAACTTGCGCTCCAGTTGAAGGAAGGCCCTGTCAGCCTGGGCATTCACGTTTGACAGCTCCTGGTCTATAGCCTCCAGTGAATCCATGGAATTATTTCCTTTCGAGGCCCTGGGCCCAGTCTTCTCTTTTACATCCTCTGCCATCTTTTTCTCTTTCTGTGCCACCTTCTTTTCCTCCACCACCTCCTTTGCTTCTCCCTGGCCCTTGACCACGGCCACAGAGATGGTGCCCTTTTTAGTTGCCACTTCCTTTGCCTTCGCCCCAGCCATCATCTGAGCCTTACAGCCCACTGCACCACACCCCACTGCGCCACAGGCTTCCAGGGCCTTCTTCCCACCAGGACCCCGCGCCTCTCCGCCCTGACCGCCATTTTTCTGGCTGCTGCCAGTTGCCACGGAGGCAGAGGCTGCTTCCAGGCGTACGGCTTCCTGCCCGGTTTTAGCAGGTGCGTGGCTGCGGCTCCCCGCAACTCGGAAGCGGAGCGCAAAACCGCAGTCCGCAGATTCGCGGGATGCGCCTCCCTCCGCGGCAGCCTCCAAGCCGCCCCGGCCCATCTCCGCCATCACCTGTACTGCCTTGGCTTCTTCGCAGATTCTCCGGCACTGCAGTTGGTCCAGCTCTCCGGCCGCACGGTTGGAGGTGGAGAGGCCGCGGGGTCTAGGAAGAGGAAATTTATCGCCCCCATCCAGGCCGCTCATTTTGGCAGAAGTCAGACCACCACGAGAAGGATGAGAAGAACGTCCTTCCTCTTCGGTGGAAGCCGCTGCCGCAATGGCCACTCGCGCCACCCCTCTTTCTTTCGGGATGACGTTGCCATGGAAACCGGTGACGTCAAACTGCGGCACCTTATCGCCGCGAGATTTCGAGATTTTGTGGCTATCGCTTGTCATCCAAGTGTATTCCTTTGTCTTCTTTTTACAAAATGTTAATGAGTTTAAACAGTCTGGAAAAGAGGTTTGACTTACATAGATGGAGGAAGACCAAACTCAGGCCTGTGAGAACTGTGTGATAAGGATTTCTATGGCTCCGAATGAATGACCTCAGGGCTTCTCATGAGTAAATAGTGAGTAGAGAATGGAATTACAAGACCTCCCTTCTTTGAAGTACAGATTTCATGGTTATGACCAAAGAATTGAGAGAAGCAGAGTTTGATTTTTAAGAAAATGAATTGTAGCTGTTAAGCGTGATGATACAGATGATTGGAGCAGCAGCTGAGAGATAATTAATAGGTTATTTAAATTTGCCTTACCGATTTTAAAGATTATGTACTTGGCCAACATCTAGGAAGCAATTGGTCAGTATTTCCTCTTCACTTTTAACTAATATGAGTAGCAAAACGTTGTCTTTTCCTTACTTAGAGGTGACTCCCATACATACATGCAGGCAAATTTAGAAATACCATCTCGGGGGAATTTAATTTCTACAATGATGCATATTATACCTTGCTTATCATCAAGTTACAATCTTTATCTGAAAGGAGGTCCTGCTGCATAATGCCTGTGGGCATGAAGACAGCAAATATTTGCCACATTTGCTTCTGTGACAGAGCAATAATCAGCCATTTGCCACCACCTAAGACATTAACAGTCCCTTAAAGTATTTACTTAAGAAAAGTTAGCTATTATCTAGTTGAGTCAGTTAACTCATAGAATTCATTTGACAGTGATGTCACTACTATTTGCTATCTGTGTCAGTTTGTTGGTCTGTGAGAATACTGGTGTTAATCCTTAGAAAAATGCAAGCCCAAAGAGAAATTTAAATTTTGCATAATTATGTTTAACATCTTTAATTCATATTTGAGAAACTATTATGATTATAGCTTTTTATAATAGAAACTTCCCCCACTGGGGCCAGAGACTATGATCTCTTTCAAATAAGGGCTCAGAAGAGGATCCAATGAGAAACAGGGATTGAGAAAGAAAAGCAGCACCAATCCTGAGACTTCCAGTGAGGGAAGTAGTGCAGACCTGGCCCACCTAAGGATGAGGTGCTGATGGAAAGACTTTGGAAGATTTTATAGAGAAACCACCTGTCACAGAGCTCTGGAGCTAACTCAGAGGTTTTCCAGAGAATTTATAAATAACTGAAAATTTTTTGTATATCTCTAAGTCATTAGGGTATGCCAATTCAAAGGACATAACTGTCCAAACTGACCTCTTTACTAGCTGTCAGCTAATCAGTTATCCCACAAAAAAAAATGTGCGAATGAGATTCACTCTTCCCAGATCACACTTTTCTTAATATAAACCAAGTCAAGATGCAGAGAAGAAGCAAATGAAGCAAACACTCAAGGAAAGTTAACTTTGCCAGACTGGGGCAGGAGTGGGGGGAGATGTCTTTGCTATTTGCAACAGAAAATTATACAATTACATAGGGCTACTATCTGTGAACTTTTTTCTCTTGACCTGCATACCAAACTTTTAAAAAGATGTCTATGGCTACTACTTGAAACATCTCGGCCTCTAGCTTTGATTGTTCCTGTCACCTGTATTGTTTTCCACTCATTTCTTAAAACTGAGTTCAAGTCTAACTCGTGTTAGGTTGCAGTAGGCCTTTTTAATGTATTAAATGTCATAAACAAGGACCCAGAAAATTCATATAAGTCAACTTGCCCATGATCCTTATAATGGTTAATTTTATATGTCATTTTGACCAAGTTATAGTTGTACAGTTCTTGATCAAATACTGGCCTAGATGTTGCTCTGGAGGTATTTTGTAAATGTGATTAGCCTCTACAATCAGTTGACCTTCCCTAAAGGAGACTACATGGATAATGTGGGTGGGCCTTGTCCAATCAGTTGGAGGCCTTAAGAGCAAAGACCTGAAGGTTCCAAAACGAAAGAAATTCTGCCTCAAGATTACAACAAATCCCCTTGGAATATCCAGCTGCCAGCTTCCCCAACAGATTTTGAACTTAAGATTTCAACATCAACTCTTCACTAGAATTTTCATCCTGCCAGCTTCTTCTTCATAGTTAGAACTCAAGACTGCAACATCACTCTTATTGGAATTTCCAGCCTGCAGACCTACCCTATTGATCTCAGACTTTCCGGCCCCCACAATTGTGAGCTAATTCATTATACACATGCACATACACACATACATAAACACACACACACACACACACAAATTCTGTTGGTTCTTTTTCTCTGAAGAAGTCTGATACAGTCCTGCGTGTATTAAGTGGAGACTCACGTCCTCCCACCTGCTGTGTATAACCTTTCCTAACCACCTTACCTTTCTGATGGTATTCTGCATTTTATAACTCTTATGAACTTTGCGATCCAATTTAGCTATCCTCAACTTTTTAACTTACTTGGTTGTTTCATGCAGATCTATTTCCACATCCCAACTAGACAAGGATGGGTGACTTCTTCTTCAGCATTTACCACAGTAGAGCCCAGTGACTATCTCATAGAAGGTTTTAAAGAAACTTGGTGATTTAAGTAAAAAAATTTAAAAGGTTTTGCAATTATGAACAATATGACTATACTGCTGTTTCATTTTGAGTTGAATGGATATTTATTGTAGTTATGAACCATATTTTACATTTTTGTACTTTAGAATATAGGATTTTTTGTATACAATAAACCTGTTCTACTGGCAATTGGCAGTAAACCTCACTATACCAAAAAATATACATCATTAGGTTATGATTCTATGGAAAAACAGCCACAACAAATGCCATGAAAATCTGTGAGCTTATGTTCATTTGCCAATAGTCAAGGAATTTAGCAGAATTACAAACATAACGTAATACAGTAAAATAAGAATGGCTTTACTGAAGTATACAGTAAATGCTGGAAAATTTATTAAATATCTCCTATTGTTAGTCTTGTCAACTGCAGTTTGTTTTTCAGAATGATATGGTTTCTGGTTATATATTCATTATAGCTTACACTTATTTAGTGCTTTCTGTACATCAGACATTTATATGCACTCACCATGTGTGTTATCTCATTTATTCCTCACAATAATCCTGTGAGGTAATAATATTATGACCTCATTTTACTTTGCCATAGAAGGAACTGAGGCAAAGAGAAAAATGAGTCACTTATCCAAAGTCACACAACAGGTGGTGAAGCCAAGATCTGAACCCAGGTAATCTGACTCAAGAGTCCATGCTCTCATTCATTATAATATTCTGCAACTCTACAGAATGTATAAAATGAGAAGGCACTTCTTTAGAAATATAACCATATGACCATCCCAATACAGTATTAAGTTTTCTCTTTCATCTTCCTGCCTCTCTCCCCATCCAGAAAGATGGTGACCATTGTTTGGGGCAGTGCCCAATTACTAAAAGGAGAAGTAATTCATAACCCTCTAGTTCAATATCTTAAGTCAATGGTTCTCAATCCATAAGATATGATGTTTCTTTTTATAACAACTGTCTTACAACTCCTCTTTAGTTTCTTGAAATTCACAGATAGTATACTATCATATACAATGTTAAAAATAATCAACATCCTCTTAGTTGTAATTTAAAGGAGAAATAAAAGGAAATTTTTAAAAAGAAAATATCTATTTCAATACGTAAATATTTGGGCATGCCTACACTCTATGACATATTATATAGTTAGATAGTTAGACCTATAGAATCACCTGTGTATGAAACAATTAACTGATGCAAACTGATATAGGTGTATTATACTAGGGACATAAGAACCAATGCTTTTGACTGGGGCACGGCAAGGGGACCACACTCCCCTTTGTCCAGTCTGTGGATGGACGATTAGAAAAATAGGGGAAGGAAACAAACAAACAAATTGACAAGG
>PVKY010004491.1:0-19161 GCA_004027775.1 Bradypus variegatus
TTTCATTTCCCGATTTTAAGTTGTGAAATAATAAAGTAGCATAATACACTATATGACGGAAAGGGTGAATAATACACACATAAGTTCAGACAACATCTGAGTAAGGTAGTACTGCTTTTTCAGTTATCGGAATACCCCAGGCTCTTTCAGCTGATATCGCTTTCTGATGATACACGTGTGTGTGTGTCTGTGTGCACAGGTAGAGATATACATTGATATCTATATATATATATATGTTGATATATATGCATATATATGGTGATATCATAATATCTATATCTATCAATGTATCTGGAAAGAGAGAGAGAGAGAGATTTGAAATTTCACCTCCTTTAGGACTGTGTACAGGAGAAGAGGAAAAGTTGAAAATTGAACCATTCTATTTCTCCAAAAGCTAATAAACAAAAGCAGTACACTTTGTGTTTAGGTTCTGGTGTTGTATTATTGACTCCATGAATAACTTATTTTTACCCTGCCTATGTTACTTAACCTATATCTTGTTCTCAGTTTCAACATCTTACAAATGGAGCTATTCATAACATCTGGGTCTCAGGGTTTTGTTAAGCATGAAATAATGCCTGTAAAATGACTGGCAATTCTTCATCAAACCCATAGAAACACTCCAAAAATTATTTACTATTATTATTACTCTCCATAAAAAGCTTAACAGGATAGAAAGTGTTGTCCTATTTACTAAAATGAGATTTTTACTTCATCTTCAAATTATGTCAACTTACCCCTAACCATCAACTGAGAATTTAACTGCATTTTTAGATGAATGTATTTTCAGAGCTAAGACAGCTACTGAAAATTTTAAATGAACATATCCACAATTATTTTAAGCATCAACTAGTGACGGTGGGAAACTGGAAAAGTTGAGAGGGAAATCTCTGAGTTTGAAATATGAAATGATAAGGTAGCAGATAATCTTGGCTATATCTAAAGGGTACATTGAAGGGGGTAAAAGGAGTTTTAGCACAAATAAAGCAGGATGGGTCTCTTAAAGTTTGATCAATACCCTGATTATGGTCCTGGCAAACCATGTGCAGGGGGTATGTCAGAAGCCAGTCCTTTGGAGAGCGACAGTATCATCCTCCACCATGGCTTCAAAATAATTCCATCTACTCACTGGTGCACTGTCTTAGAAAATAGCATCTTTATTATAGAGGAATCAAAATCAGTTCACTTGGCAGGAAAGAAAAATACATAGTACTGTGAAATATAGTGCTACAAACATGAGATGACATTCTTATTCTCATTGTATTCTCTTTGAAATTAACTGTGAGCTTAATACTTCAAAGATAATGTGATAATCAAATGGGCAAAGATAACAAGAAAGTCTAAGATATGAAATGCATTTCAATAAAGAGAGCTAACATCACCACATTGTTCCTTCCTACTTCACTTCAAGTTAGCAAATTAACTCATATGTAAAAAAGGTATTTTTCTCACTATATTTCAGTTACTTATTTTTTATTCAAAATATACAAACCGCCATGGAAAATTGTATCTAGAGTATTTATTCCATGAGTTAAGTATGCTTATACACATGATAATTTTGCATTATTACAAACTTAACCTAAGTTTATTTTAATGAAATATGTAGAATTTAATAAAGGATCAGGAGACATTCCAATTAAGACAGCTTTTCTTCCTTATTTCTCACACAAATTTTTCATAAAATTGCCTTTTTTCTAACTCCTAAAAGAGAATACCAACAACAAGAAATAACATGTATCTAAAAACTTAAAAAAAAAAAAGCCACAAGACTTAAGTATTTGTGAAAGAGAAATACCTCAGAGCTTAGCGAGCATGGGACATAGTTTTAAGAGACTAAATCTGAGAAGTCGGCAGGAGGCAAGTCCAGGACTGTTTAAATTATCTGAATTTGTTCTTCCAAAAGAGAAAGTATATCATGAGGCAGGAGACTGAGAGGAAGTTCGGTGATTAAGATGTCATTTAATAAAGAGAAAGGAGTGAGAAAGCACATTTAAGTACAGTGGGCACCTGTGTTATTCATTTGTGTACACAAAAAAAAGAACATGAAAAATTTGTCATTGAGTAGTGGCAAAGAAGTTAAAACCACCAGAAAGCTATGACTTTTAGTTAGTGCAAAAGTATTAAAAACCAAAGGTAAAATCTAGTTTTCATTTTTTAAATTTAAAAGTCATAAAATATTCTAGAAAGCTGGAGAAAAAGAGAGGAAAACACCTATTTTCTCACCATTGTGACTACACTAAAGAAAGACTTGCCTACAATTTTATACCCCATTTCCCCCAAGAAACTTTATAGCATAAATAGTCTTATTTTATAATAATCTTCATATGTACTTTTAATGGTTACACATTATCCTCTCAAATGAATGTGCCAAAGTGTCTTGTTGGGCATTAAAGTTGCTTCTGTTTTTTTATTGTACATAACACATCCGTCAACATCTTCAAACATGTGACCTTTCCATATTTTGCACTGTTTCCTTAGGATAGATTCCCAAAAGGAGTATTAATGGACCAGACAGTATGAATATTTTTTATAGTTTTTCTCCCTATATATTGCCAAATTGCTTTCCAAAAGGGCTGTGCCAATTTTAATTGCAATGAAGAGTGTCTAAAAGCACCAGATTCACTGCATCCTTGCCAACATCGAACATGATTATTTTTAATTTTGTCATTTAGTAGGTGAATGACTATTCTTCATATTGTTCATATAATTTATTTACTCCAGTAGAACAGACTAAAATAATGGGAAAGAAGAGTATCTGAAAGTAAGGTACAATTTGACAAAAGCTCCCTATGCTGGTGGCTGTCTTTATAACTAGGATGGTTGTGTAGGTTCTGGAAGATCACCAAATGAGATTAGTTATGTAAGTTATGTAAGTTGCATACACAAACCATGAAATATTTTGGTCCAGTCCTATGCAGCACTATCAATCATGCAAACAAACACAAGGAAGGCAAGATAATTGCATTTGAAAGCAATACAAATTTTAAAAGTAAACAAACACACGTAAATTTTAAATGAGCATCTCCATTTCTAGGTCCTACAGATTCTTGCACAAGTAAAATAATGTGTACAGGTTTATTCACTGCAGTGTTGGTTGCACTAGCAAAAAGACTGGAAAGAAGAAAACTGTTCATCAGGAGGGACTGGCCATAGTAAATACGTTATGATATTTTCAACAAATAGAATACCATGGAGTTGCAAGTAACAAACAAAGAAGGTCTTTTTAATTGAGGAAGGTAATACTCCAACATTGCTGAGTTTAAACAGCAGGAAGTAAAATATGTATATGTTATTCATACAAAAATTGGGGGTAAAAAGGAAAAAAAAAACAGTGTTTTTATTTGCATAGGCAACCTCTGGAAAGAAGCCAATAAACTAATAAGAGTGGTTACCTACTTGGGGAGATGAGAACCGGATGCATGCGGAAGGGACACAGGAGAGAGAATTTTTACTATTTGTTTTCTAACCAGGTTTTTGCATTATCTATTCAAAAATTAAACACACTAATTTAACAAAAGAAGCTAATAACAACAACATTAGCCCTATACCTTAGCATGGAACTAGCTGTCAGATTGTGCATCCCCATGGTGTATACGAAGGCACAAACTCATACACGGGATTACTGTTATTCTTTGCTTTACTTTCTGTCCCAAAAGAATCCATTTGAACCACAAAATGAAAATAAATTTAAGTTCTTTACTGGAAGCTATTTACATTGAAATAAAGATTTGAAGAGCAAAGTCCAAAATGACTCCTGAAAAGTTATCCAAGTGGGAAACCAGCCAAATATCATTTGATACATAGTAACTTAAAGTGGAAAAAGGAACGTTTTACAATTAGCTCCTTTCCTACTAAAATTAAGTATATCGTCAGTTCAATGTTTTGCTTCCAATATCACTGTCTGGAAGCCAAGAAAACCTCTATTATTTCTCCAATTATTCTTTTGTTTGTTTTAGTATAGGTTTTTTTTTCTGATTATTAAAGTAATGCCTGTTTCTTGAAAAAATATTTTTATACACTTAAAAGTAAAATACCCATAATCCCATTATCCAAAAAAATAAATCTTAATATTTTATGTAATAGTTGTAGTATAAGTGACAGTAGGATCATTCTTCATATTCAACTTTGAATTCTGCTTTTTTCACTATTATTTCATCAGCATTTTCCAATGTTATTAGCCACAATTAAAAATCATGATTTAATGGTATGTATCATCATTTAACTATTCCTGTATCTTTGACCACATAAATTATTTCTACTTTTAAGCTACTTAAATGGCACTTGAATACAGCTGTATGTATCTCTGATTAATTCCATAGAATTAGTTCCTAGAAGTATTATTATTAAAATAAAGAAAACATTTTCAAGGCTCTTAACACGCCTAGTGGAGTCCGTGGCTTTTGCCTGCCCAACATCTGTTCCCCCTGCTGTAGAATCAGGCCTCTGATTTTCCCTTCAGGTGGTCTTGGTCGGACAGACAATCAAGGTGCCCACTGATCCACTCACTAAGGTCTGGGCATGAAACCCAGGCTAGCCCAACCACAGTCCCATCCCAGGAATTTAGGTTTGGAAAAAAATCATGCAGACAGGCAGGGAATGATGTTTCATCCCATTGATAGCACCTCGAACACAGCTCATCAGTTCCTCCCACTATCTTTATCGCCACTCGGTTCCTTTTGTTTCCATAAACTACAAAAATGCCTTTGCTTTTCTTGTGGATCTTATTCCTTGTGGATTGGCCTTATATATCTCCCTTACATGAAAACCGCCAATTTATTTCTTTGTCAATTTTTCCATTGGTGGGATACTTATAATCCTTTTAGCAGCAAATGATAATGCCTGCTGTGCTGCAGCTATGCACAAGACACTGGGATACAAGGAGAGAGGCTCTCCAAGAATTTTTTTTGTCTTAAGAGGGAGATGGATATAAACTGGGAATCCAAATACTTTGAGATAATCCTTCTAAGAGTAGAAAACAATGGAAGGATTTTGTAAGAGTGAATATTAAATGTTATTGGTCATTTGTGTTGAAAATGTTTGCCTCAGGTTTTCATTTCTTATACTCACCGCAAATTGTTAAGTTAACATTTGTTAATTTTTATAAGGTCAACTCTATTTCTCCATCATGTTTATGTTTAGGAAGTCCATCTTTTCTTTCTAGCTATTTAGATTTTTCTTTATATTAATTCTTTACTTCATCTGACATTGCTTTTGGAATGTAGTGAAGTAAGGATTGTACACTTTCTGCAAATAATACTCTGTTTTTCCAGAATCATACATTGATCATCGTTTTCTAGCCCCATAGATTCATGATTATATCATATTATGCTTACTTTTCACATATTTTAGAGTTTGTATTTCAGCTCTTTTATTGTCTTCTATTAGGCTGTCTGCATGTTAACCTATAGGTAACATACTATATCAATTATTGTCATTTTGTAATCTCTTTATATAGTTAATACTGCAACTTCTCTCAAGGTTGTTTTTATTTTAAAACATATTTGCTATTACAACCTATATTATTCTATTTGAACTTAGAATCTCTGTAAATTTTATAACAATCTCTTTGGAATTTAATTATAATATGTATATATGTAGGATATATATACATATACACACAGCATATATAAATTAAAAGTCACTCGATATTTCTATCTAGGAAATTTATCCACTTATCCACAATTATTATAATTTTTTCTTAGTAAAGATTTGAGCTTTAGTATGTTGATTCCTGGCTTACTACAACATAAAGCCAGGAGAAATTTTGAGGTAACACTGAAATAACTCCCTAGGTCAGTTAAAATATGAAGTTGGAAAGAAAGATAGCTAGCTATCCAGATGACAGATATATAGATAGAAAGTAAAGAGAATAGAAAAAAAATGACTATTAGCTGCCATGAAGTAATTTCGGGACTGGCTTATTTTATATTTTGGTCAGCAAAGTCAGAAACTGAAGATTATCTTTTATTTCTGTGGATAAAGGGAATTAGGCCAAAATAATCACTAAAACAATTTTATAGATGCAGTAAGTTACTTGCTGCTTATAATAAAACATAGCATCTTTCACTGTCTATAATTAGGTAGTTCCCTTCACTCGGATAAATCAAATATTACTCATATTCAGCTTCATCTAAGCCCCAAAGCTCGCAATTCAAAGAATCTGTGATATTTTCACCATTTTGCAGACATAGAAACTGAAGTAGTGATGAGCTCTGGTGCTTCCTCACCAGCACTGCATAGTTGGACACAGGACTGAAAAAAGCCTCACTATTACTTCATATACCCTATTCATGAAGCAGTGGTGCACTTGCCTATATTTAGTGCAATTCTTCTTGTCCAGCAGCATTTAAAATTTGTTACTAACTGCATACAATCAACGTCTTCCTCTGGCAATTGTCTCCGACTGAGTGCTCAGGCCCTAACTGAGTCTTCTGGCCCTCGAAGCCATTCACAAGGTACTGTTGTTCAGTGAGAAAGTGATTCAGCCCTGATGTTCTCTATAGATGTCATGGAAACATTTCACAGTCAAACAACAAACAAAATACTAACTACAATAACTCAAAACCACGTGCAATATGTCAGCTATAGCTCTTCAGTTCTGGTTTGCATTTTAAGACAATGGAGTATCTCAAGTCCCTGTGAAGTTACTTTGTGGTAGAATTTAGGAAGAGGTTCTTACTGCTGTTGTTTTGTTTTCCTTTTATTTTCCCTGAGGAGGGAGAAAGGTCTAGTTGTCTCAAGTCCTCCCTCTATCCATGCTGGTCTTCCTTTTCTATTCCTGCTTTATTTATTTATTTGTTTTTAAGCTAATTTAGAGCAGTAGCTCTGTTTCCTTAGCAATTTTTCTTCCTAATCCTGAAACCTTTTAGAAAAAGAAAACCTTACCAACAATTTGGCATTTCCTGGAGCCCCTAAAGCTCACCCATTGCCCCTTCTGAAGTCCACAGACTTCTGAAAATAACAAATCTTGTTTTAGAAAATCTATTTAATAATTAAAATGAACTTCAAAGATATAAAGACTTAATTAAATGAATGTATTTTACATATAAAGTTACCTCGAATGTTAAAAATATTAGATGGCATCTCAATACATACCAATTTATCATTTTTTTTGGTTTCAATGTGACACAAATACAATGAAATATTTTATTAGACCCTAAAATAATTACATACACCAACTGGTAGATTCAGTCATTTCTCCTCATATTATTGTGACACAAGATGAAGAACTGTTTAATGGGCAACTGACAGTGGGGGGCTAATGCTTGACAATGTTTCCAGACCTGGCTCTGCTTTCACCTAACTTTGGGCAATTAATATCAGCTTCCTGGAGTAAAGTTCTTGCATACACATAGGAAGCATGGACTGATGACCTGGGTTCTTTCTTGCTCCAAATTTGATTCCTGCTTACCTCACATCTAACCCTTTCATATTTGTCCAGAGTTGACTCTATGTATTAGAAATGGTAATGATTAGGTTGCTTATTTATTAGCTTTTTAAAAACATTGTTTTCCTAAGGTTTTGCATTTGGAGATAAACCAGAGCAAAAAGGCAAAGATTTCAGTACGTGGTGCAGGCATTCTTGATTCTGGAGAAGTAAAGTACTGAAACGGTAATATCAGAAGACTTTTTCCCAGCTTAAACTGACTTGGATGATGGCAATCTTGAAGACTTTCCTTGAATGATGGAAATCATTCAGAAATAACTGGTAGTATTGTATGCCTGGGACAAATATCCTGCCATAATAGAACTTATGAATAAGTTGGTATTAATTCCTTATGTGGGATAATTTCTTAAGCATACAATTTTACTTTTGCTCTAATATGAAAATATCATTTATAACCCAATTGTTGAAAGCCAAGCTAGGTTGCAGTCTTCATATAAGAGTAAGAAATGACAATTCTTTTGTGATATAAGTTAGAGACCCCAAAAATAATAATGAAATGGAAAGCATTGAAAGGGAAACTGGAATCATAATTGCCCAGTGTTTTATACATAAGAGAGTAAAACCTGTGTAAAATGCTGCAAGGTTTTATCTGTAATTGGACTGACTAGATAACCAAGTCCACTTTGATTTAAAGACAAACTCACTTGGAAATTTTTTAAATATATTGGGATTTCTATTAGAAGATCAGATGAGGAGTCTTTTACGATGCATAAACTTAAGGGAAATTTTGGTCTTAAACCCTCTGATTTTTAGTCAGCTTTCACAGGGTATATGAATGTGACACTTTCATTGTGGAAAAAGAAGAGTATTTCTCATTAAAATTATGCTTTTGAATCCTTTCTTACTACTACCACCATCCTCATCCCTTTTGAATGAGGTTATATAGATTTGACCTTAGTTGTAAATGCCTTTAAAAATGTTAATTTGAAATAAATATGTTAAAGGATAAGTGTTTCCTACTTAGTTCATCAGAAAATATTATAGTCCGATTTTAAAGATTTTTGTAAAGCAGAGATACCCTGTTATCTCATTTCTTAGTCATCTTCAGATCCCCTCCTTTTGCCTTTAGCCCACACAACTTATGCAGTGTTATTGGTGTTTTTAGATTCTGCATCAAGAACAAAAGAAGTTAGCTGTATTGGATTATAGCCATGATTCCTTTCCAGTTCTTAGACTAGTTTGAGTATATCTGCATTGCTATATAGTATAGGTGGGTGTGCCTTAGTTAGAGAGTTAATGAGATGAAAAGAGATTGGCCATAGGGTGGGAGTTTAGAAAAAATGGGATGGTAAGAGATAAATATTCTGTATAAGTTACGTACTTATTTTTTTATTATCTATTTCACCCCAATAGAATATAAGCTTCATGACAGCAGGGATCTTTGTCTGATTTATTCTCCAATATATCCCAAACAATTAGAGTAGTGCCCTGCACATAGGACATGCACAGTACACTGTGTTAAATTTAATTAATTAATTTATTAATAATAGATCACTAAAAAGGATGACAATGTTTGTTCTCTTGAGAAGTATATTCATCATTCAGAATGGCTTGGTGAATGTGTTTCAAATGCAAGATGGTTACATAGCTTCTGAGAACTTTTCCAATCCTAAATCCTGGTACACACATGTGTATGATGTGTATGGGGAAGGGTTATAGAAGTAGAAATGATTTACTGAACTAGTTGATGTTTTTAATAGAAAACTAAATAATTTCTCTGAAATTGTTAAAGAAAAGAATAATTTCACCATTAAGTAAATGAAATAAATTACTATTAATTAAAACAAAACAAATCTCACTATCTTACCTATACTGGTACAAACTCCAAAGATGATTAACTAATTAAGTTCCATTTCATAAGTAATGGTATTTATTGTTTTACTCTTCATAGTGAAAGTAGTTTTTTGTTCTCAAAGCAGTCACCCTGTGAGTATTGAAATTAAAATCTGGTGTAGGTCAAAAAGTGAATTTAATGGCCTAGAGTCTTGACAAGCTGACATTTACTGGAGTTACTAAAATCCATCTAAAAAATATGGCAGTCTATGTTCACAGGCTGCCCTGTAGCAAAACAAGTCAAAACTGAAGTGTGTTTGCAGATCTTGAATTCCTGGTATAAACCAAGCAGCTACCATTACCCATTTCCTCCCCTACACACGAGCTACCCACACACATACGCATCATTTCTGCTTTCAGTTACACATTTTCACCATGGCTTTTAGCCTAAAAGCTACTGCTTTCATGCCCATTGACACATTTCCCTACAACTTGATTACCTTTTAACCTAGTGCTTTGAAAAATGGCTTTAAACAGCTGAAAAAAATATTTCCCAAAGAAAAGCCCTCCTCTCCCCCCAAAAAGAATGCCTTAAAATTACTACAAAGGCTCTTATTCCATTTAAAGATTTGTGGCTTACTCCAATACATGATGTAGTGGATTTACATTAATAGGAATGTAGAAAACCATTTTCCTAGCCAAGTAACTATTTTTTTTCTCAAAAACTCCATTCATAGTATTGGCCATTATTGGTAACTTAGTTTTAATTTAAGCTTATTTAAATTTTTTAATAATGCAAAACATTTCAATTATTTCTGCCCCTATCAACCCGAAGGGGAAAAATAGTTTACCAGCTTGTAACATTGCATAAGTAAAAATACAAGTAAAATCAACTGCTTAATATGTTTAATAACCTTAACCTAAATTTTGTATAGAAAGATAACAACAATCCTATGTTCCCTGCAACTATATTAGAAAACTGTAAACTTGTAAAGCAGATGTGATTTCGACTGCTAAGAAGAAAACATTTAGCATCAATTTTCTACTAACCAAATTTTGATGCATGAGTCCACTAAAATAATACTAAAAATTCCACCTACAGCTCATCAGTTTAATGTTCAAAAATTTGCGAACATCCTTAAACACAAAAGTAACATCACCGCTAATTTATTTACCAGCAAACATTTGGTTAACTACTTAAGAATAACTTACATTACTAAATTAGAAGGAAATGGAATCTTTACCATTAAAAAAACAAAAACAAAAACTGGGGAATATGTCTGACATTTTGGACAGCTCCCTGTTACTCTTCTACAGTATTTCTGAGTTGCCTTCCTCTGGTTTATTATGGGCTACCAAATCAAAAATGAACCCAACCCAAGTGATTTCTGAGGTTAGGGTTTGAGTTTTTTTGGTTTTGTTTGGCTTCGTCCCTGCGCACAAGATTTCTCCCGGGAAAGGGACTATGGAGCTACATAACAGGGCAAGTGCTGTCCTCCGTGCAAGATTTGCTCCCGCCATTGAGCCATTTTTTTATTTTACCAAAGATGCTAGCTGGCAGGCAGGGAGCTGCCTTCTCCACCTCCATTTCACACTGCATACAATCGCCTCAGTCAGCGACCAGAGCCTCTCCCCAGCGGGGCCAGGGCGGGAGTGGTCCGCATACCGAGGTATTTCAAGAACTTTCCCAAATAGAGACTCCTACGAGAGAGCCACATAACAAAACAATCCCGAAGAGTAAGTTTGTGCGTCCTGCACACGGATGGAAACCAATGCATTGATCTACGTGGATTCTGAGTTGCCAGGCTGCACCATCCATTTGCAGCAGCGCACAAAATCCGCCTTCTGCGGAAAGGCTTGCAGAGCGAAGGGAAACTCTGACTGGCTTTACAAAATACAATAGATAAGAATAAAATCAAATGAAACGAAAACAGCGTGCGCTATGGAGGGAACCTGCTTACACCCAGTGGTTAACATGCTTTAGTTCTGGTTGGCCAGACCCTCGCCGGCCGGGAAGTTTCAGAGTGCGGATACTCTGGGCGGCCCCGAATGCCCCGGGCGCGCTAGAGTGGTTCCGGCGTGGGAGGGTGCCCAGGTCAAGGCGGTCCCGGGAGGCAGTGGCTCCACCTGGATGCACGGCCAAAGCGAAAGGGAGCCCCGCCCCGCCTCCGCAGCGCTGTCCAGTTGAGGACACCCGCGCCCCAAACAGGCGCGAGGCAGGAGGAGCCTCTGCCAGCTCCTGTCAGAGTGGGACTCTCTCCAACCCAAAATCTACGCAAAAGACAAGTATGTCAAGCCTCAAAAACTCTCCACTCCCCAAGCCTAGTGTTCTTTCCTTCTCTTTACTCTCCTTCTTCAGCCAGGCGGCCAACAGTTACTTTCCCCTCCCCTCCCCTCCAAGGTCCGCAGCGCAAACTGAGACTTTGGGAACCTCGGTGGATGCGCTTGTCCCCTGGCGCGCCGAATGCACAGCCGCCTCTTTTCATTAAGGCAATGAAGTTCAATTTACCCGGCCCTTTACGAGCCATGGTGGACTTTCCCATGGGTAGTGTGCGCTTTCCTTCCCGCTGAGCTAAGAGCAACCTATTCACTCCAACCCAGCCTAGATCCCTGAAGGACGTCGGTCCACGCAAGAGGGGACCCGCCGCTCTCCCTGTAAAGTGCCGACACGCGCGCGCGCGCACACACATACACGACTGCCTTCTCCGTGCTGTCAAAGTCCGTCAACGCGGAGGGGAGAATGCGCCCGCAGGAGCGGCGCGGACGCGGGCATCAATCTCGCCGTGTGTCGCGACCCGCTGCCCAGGTCCCAAACATCCTTGTCAGGATGCCCGAGGCACTACCGCCTCATAACGCCCCCAAATCACAATAGAGGTCCAGAGAACCACGCGAGTGCTGCCGAGACGGACCTTACCAGAGGGACGCGTGGTCTCCGGCCGCTCGGCTGGCCCGCGGGGCACAGGAACGCTGCAACCGGGGTCCTGGAGGTGATGCTTCTCCACTGCCGCTGCCCGGATACCCGGCGCCAGCATCACTTCTGCCCCGCCTCCGCCTCCTCGTGCTCCGCTCTCTCGGCCGCCTCCTCCCAGGCTGCCGCCTGCAAGACTCGCAGCTCGGGCGGCGCGGCGGGGTGGGCAGCAACGGCGGCGGCGCCCGCGCAAGCTCGCCGAGCTGCACGAGCCGGAGCAGCCGCGGCGGTACCGGGAGCACCCGAGCCGGGCTGCGCCTCCTCAGCGATGGCTCTGGCCTCCGCTACTGACAACGCCCGACAGCCAATCGCTGCCTCGCCCCGCGCGCAGGGGGAGACCAATCAGAGCGGAAGGCCCAAGGTTTTCCTCCGCCTTTGCTCAGCAGGCTTGTTTCCGGGAGAGGCGGCGATGCTGAGGGGGGTGCGGGATGTGGGGTAGGAGAGGCGGGAGGGGCGCGGTGTGTGGGGCTCTTGGCCCTGAAACCTTAGGTGGGGCGAGAAAGTGGGACCCACGGAGGTGGGCCTGGGGCGCTTTCTGGCTGCAGAGAGCCCGTGACTGGGCAGGGAAGGGCGCTCCGGGGTGACACTCCCTAGATCCTCGTCCCGGCGGCTCAGTGTCTGGGCATCTCTATGTGGCGGTCGTGGGACCGGAGTCCGAAAGGCGCCCTACTGGAGAGCCAGTCACCTGGAAGTGGTCGCCGCCTTGAAGGAATCACGCGAGCAGTCACCAGACAACGCCCCCGTCCTTTTTTTTCTTTGGCAGCTGAAAAGTGTGGTACTTAAGCTCCGGACCTCTCCTCATAGTAATTAGTCCAGCACTGTGCCCGAGTTATGAAACGGGCACATGGAGGAATGTTCTTAAAGTTGTAGGTAGAGTGGACCTCTCGTGTCTTCCCCTCTAACAAACCCCGGCCACCCACCCCCACTCCCCAAAAGCAAAATGCCTTGAGAAGCAATGGAGAAAATTAGTTTAAGCTGGCAACCTAATTTCTTTTTCTGTTTCTTTTTCTTTGGGGAATAATTTTGAATGATACAATGGTTTCTTTTTAAATTTTTTACCACAAATGAAATGATTTAGCTAGGAAAGAAAAATAAAAACAAACAACAACAACAAAAAAACACCTAAATGCACAGGGGGAAAGTTGATATTTGCAAAATGTAGAAATCCTAAAAATTTAAATCTGAAAATTGAAAAACTAAAATGCAATGACAATTTAGAAATATTCCTGATAAAAGATAAGTTTAGAATGGTTTTCAATTATGAAACTAATCTTGACTAAAGAAAGCATTTAAAATATGAAAATATCATCAAACTTTAGAATGATGTAAGCTATTTAGAAAGTTACAGAGATGTGCATACACGAATATTTATATAATTTTTAGCATGTCCTCCAAAGATGCTATTTACCATTATTTTACCATATTTTTTCCATATCTGGTATTTTGCAACAGTTATTCATGGATATATATAGGTCCTACACACCATATTCCTTAAGAAGACAATCAAATGACTTTATTATAGTGATATGAGGTATTAGTGTTACACATATAACACTAATACCTCATATCACTAGTATTATACATAAGCAGTTCTTAGCAAAACAAACCTACACAATTAATAGCCAACTGTCAAGGAAGCCATGAAACATTTAAAATCAATGAAGATGGAATACCAAGAGAAATTTTTACAAGTAGCCAACATGAGTGTATGTCAATGCTAGGTTTTTCATGTGTTGCTAGGAATTTCATGGCGGTATTGGACCAAACGTCCAGTGTTATTTAATTAAATGACTATTTCATTAACTAGCAGTTTGATGTTTACTTTTTTGTTGGTGTTGCTGCCTACTTAATTATGTCAATTTTCTTCCCTATCCAATGAGAGGCCTCACTCAACTTGTTAGTGGAGGAGGAAATTTGCCTGGACACTATTTGAATCAAGAAACCACTCACCTAATCTTGAAAATGTGGGAAATGATTTCATATTAATTGATGAAAAAATCCATATTTATTATGAATAAAAACAGAATACTTCACTGAGTCACTTCTCAAAAGCCACATTCAGCAGGCAGGAATCAAAACAGGTTTCAGTCTATTTCCAGCTCTGGTTATGATTAAGTAATATCAGGTCAGTCATTTGAGCTTTTCCAGCATTCCTTATCTATAAAATAGAGATTAAAAACAAAATCAAACCTATAGCTCTCTTCCTCAGATGTGAGGATTAATTTATAATTGGAACTGCAAGCTGCAATTGGCTTCTTGCAGAAAAGCCCTCTTTCTAAAGAGGTAGAGAAATGGAATTTAATGATAATACTATCCTCTCTCAAATGTGAATTAGTTTAATACTCACAGTAGCCCTATTCATTATGGATATATGATTCTTATTTCTACAGATGAACATACAAAGTTCCAGCAAATTTCTTCTACCATTTTTATAGTAAATTGTTATCAGGAACACTTTATTTGTTGATATTGCTAGCTAGAATGTTTTCCCCATGATTCCATCATAACATATTTCCAATTTGGTAGAAATATGCAAGTTTAAAGGCTGTCACCTTTATCTAATGAAAGACCACAAATTTCATTTTATTATTGGATGGTCAATTGAAAGTACAATAAATCTATTTCCCCCAAATCACGTAATTAATTAGATGACTTCAATCACATAAAGCTTCTGTTTTCCTATTCAAAACTCTAAAACATCTGTAAAAATGGGTATTGTGCCCATGTTAAAAGATAGAGATAAAATCAAAACAAGAAAATACCTATGAACCCCAGTTGAATGGAATTGGATTCTATAAAGTTCATCCTAACTGGATTTTTAAAAATATACTTTATGCTAGTACCTGTGTACAAACCCACACAAAAATCTGAGTAAACGTTAAATTCATTCAGCACGATTCTATAGGAAACAGGACTCCAAATCAAGCAGGTGTTTTGACTACTAGCCCTCTAACTCTTACCACTTCATCATACAATACAGAAGAGTCACTGAAATGAAGAAAAAGTATAGACTGAGCTCAAAGCCTGGGACTCCATTTATAATTAGAGAAAAGTAAGGGTAGTAGGTTTTTTGTTTGTTTGTTTGTTTGTTGTTTTTTGGTGGGGGTGGGGCAGGTGTCAGAAGACAAAAATTACTCTGAAATTTTGGAAGAGAGCAAAACTCAATGCAGTGCTCTGGAATCCAAGGAGAAACAAGATTGGTAAAGCACTGATAGGTGAAAACCATAAAAACTCTTGACTATAAGAATTGAGAAGTGACCACAAAATTGGGTGAGAAGATCTCTTGTTTTAAAAGAACAGTTGTAGTAGGGTGATTAGGGTGAAAAACATTTGATCTGCCCAGAATGAGAAAAGATAATTCAAGTTCGTATGGTTCTATTATATTAGAAAAGATTTACGCTATCTCAAGTCCAATAGTTTGAATCAGAGATAAAGTGATTATTCATGCAGAAGTTGTATAAAGAACTTGAATCAATATAAAATTTAAATTATTGAAAGTCTTTACTGCTGTTATTAAAACAAAATCTTTTGCAAAGATGTGCAATCCTTCAATGGATATTTGTTTATAAGGTACAGAGATCAAACCATTACCACAACTGCATAAAAGATATTTCCTTAGTGACCCATTAGATTCCACCTTCAATTTTTATATTTTAGTAACAGTTTCTTTGTTTGAATAAGAGAATCCAACCTTTTAATAATGAGGTTTTTCTGCCTTTAGCTTTGAACACTAAAGAGCAGCTGCATATTACAGTGGTCTAGCTTTAAATGGAAAAGTGGAAAGAAGGCATTTGTGTGTGTGTCTGTGTATATGGGGAGTGGGGAGCAGTGGGAGATGGGAAAGAGTAAGAAGTAGTTGTGTTTTCAAGTTATTTCTGCAGCAGTTCTCTATGATTTCATTAATCAATACTTGTTTCAGAAGCTACTTAAGGCATAGAGCACTAAAAAAAATAATTTTTAAAAAATTAATGACCTATATTACCACAATGGGATGCTATTTAAGAGCCTAGTATACTGCTAGGAGCTTCAATAAATGTTTGATTAGGGAAATATTAATGCATGTAGGTTGCATAAGATGCTACTTACAGTTGAAACCAGCTGATAATATTTTAAATGCATTATTGTAATTATGATATTATAACTTTACATAAAGTAAATCTTAACATGTAATTTTGTTTTCCAAGTTTTCCCCAAATTGCTGGTTAGGTTGAGCACTCACATGCATTCTTGCATTCTTTCCTTAGCTTGAATCTTCACTTTCTCTTAGCATTTCAGCCCCTCACTCAGTAAGGCTTTTAACTAATTCTCCAGGTGTTCTCTGGTGATTAGGAAGTGTGCCTAGAGAAGGATCCTACCTGCCTTGGGAAAAAAAGTGCTAGTAAGTGGTCAAAGCCAAGTTCCTAAGGACCGGGCTGCTGAAGCCAATACCATGAATCATCATTAGCTTTTACTGATGCCAAGTCAAGAAATTTGGATCAATAGGACCTTATGCTACCATGCAGCTTGATAAATACTTTCTAGAGATTAAATTTGTAAAACTTTTTTCTTCCTGAAAAAAATATTCTCTGCTCTAAAAGCCTGCCTTAGTCTTTGTATCTACTGTGCGATAAAACTATAGTGCGTTCCCTTAGCAACTTCTGTTTCAGTTGTCCTCATTTTACTTTGGATGTTATCTAAATGCATACTTTATATTCAGTAACCTTGGTGTCTATTTAATAGAAGATTGATATTTCATAACAAGATTGATATTTTAAATCCATTTCTTTGAATGACTATTACAGCAAGTTGCAAAGAATATTTCATGACCCTTTTTGCAGACTGTTAATACACTTGTTGTTGACCTGGCAATGGTAGGCTATGTTGTTTAGTTGGTAAGTGAAGCATACAAGGCCATTGCTGTGTCTGTTTTATTGCATGTTGACTACAGAGAGACCCGGTGAGCTCTATGGAGCACTTTTACATTCATGGGGAAAAATATAATAGATTTTCACATCTTAGAGTTAAAGGCCTAAAATAAAAATACCCCAAAAAATATTTTATACACTTGCTATGTCAAGAATTTTTGAGGCTTTAAAATGAATCAGGGAGTTGAGAATACATGTTTATGAGCTTAATACCATATATTATACCAGTTATGTTGCACAGAGCCTCACTCATGCCCATTTGCCTTTAGCTGCTAACAGAAAGAACTTTTTCTATGATTAGTAAATTTTTAAAAAGTGGTAGAAAAATTTAACTTCATTGTTGACATTCATTTAGTCATAAAGTGAAAATCTGGTTTCACATGTCAGCATTTTCTTACAATCTAGCATATGTAAACTAGGATATTAGAAATCTTATCGTCCATAACTATATGTCCTAGTCATCCAATCCCTTCTAAAATTACTTATAACTCTATTCCTCAGGCTTAATAGATAATTTTTCTCTCTGAAGGGATGTGAATTCTTAACAGTTTTATATGAGTGTCTCCAAATTAAAAACTTTATTTTATTTAATTAAAACTTGTAATACTAATGACTTCTATTTTTTAATCTTTCAGTACTTCAACTTAGATTTTATATGTATACACTGATTTTGTTATTTTTCTTAAGTATACTCATCAGTTAGACCTATGAAGTACTTGACTTTAGTGCTTAATACTTGGAAAAGCAGTTCTGATTATTATTATTAGTAGTAGAAATATTTAGACATTAATTATAAATATTTATAACAAGGACATTATAAAACACGGCTACATGTAGGTAGGGTAAGGTAAGTCAGATACCCAACATAATACATTTTAACATCTCTATTAGACTTTAGGTACTTTAGAAATATGTTATATTATAATTTATGTTCATTTGTATAAGAAAGATAAAAAAGTAAACCCTAACAAAGAATTTTACTTCACTTGTATTTAACTCTTTCTCTGCTCTGACCCCACCCCTCTGTGTTGTCAGCTCTCATAGTGCCAGTACCTTATTATTTTAAAGTCTCTAGTGTAAATCTCCCTGAAAAAATCCAGTGCTAAGCCAGAATGCCATCTCAAGCTCATCTAACAGCATCCCAATGCTATGTCCCCAAGTCAAGTATATCAAAGATGTTACAACCTATTAGACATTGTATAAAGTCTCAAGTGGTTGTAACAACTTGGAAATCCCTTAAGAGTACATTAAATTACACTCTTTAATGTAACTAATTTGTGTCTCCTTAGCCTTTAAAAAAATTGTTATTGCTGGGAATTTAACAGGAGACTCTGGAATCTAAAAGCAACAGATCGAGTTTGAGCTGGAAGATAATTTTTCAAACAGCTGGTATTGGCACTAGAACATAGATCCCCTTTGTTGGGCTTTAGCCTCTGGGGGGCAAGAAAATCATAATTTTCTGGAGAGTAACAGTATAATTGCATGAAGTACAATTTCATATCAGCCCAAACAAGAAAATAAAGGAGAGATCTAAAATATGTGCAAGCGCATTTTTGTGCTTGACTTATAATGAAAAATTAATGACAATTAACCACTGGGTAATTAACGTGTTATGTTTCTATTCACTGATGTGGAGTGGTTAGTATGCATTGAAACAAACAAAGGCAAGATACATATTTTATGGATTTTCTGGACATTGATCAGGTAATAGTGGTACAATAAGACTAGTGCTGTTTTATACAATCAGCAGCTGAAAATGCATTTAACTGAAGCATGATTTGGATCATTCCAGAACACTCAACCACAATACCACAACAATCCTACGCATACATTTATTTATCAAGCAGGTAATGACAGGGAAGTTGAAGGAGTTTTGCTTTCTAAGCAATAGAGTGAAATAATTAAGAATGTGGATTCTGGGACGGACCAAGTTGAGTTAAAATTCTAAGTCTAAAAAAGAGGCAAGATGGTGGATTGGTGAGCTGTATGTTTTAGTTACTCCTCCAGGAAACTAGGTAGAAAGTCAGGAACTGCATGGAATGGACACCGCAGAGCAATTTGACTTGGGG
>PVKY010004492.1:0-19181 GCA_004027775.1 Bradypus variegatus
ACATGCACAGAGCTTCACACACATGCAACACAAGGAATCCCCTCGCCCTGTTTCACGCACAGCCCCAAGGCCCGGGCGGGGAGCAGGGGGGTTGCTTCCTTCACCTGCACACACACCCACATCCCTGCTTGGCTATCTCCTCTCCATTCCCTTCTCCTCAGCCCTCCACTCTCTAACCTCTTGGTATGAGGGGACTTTCCTTGACAAAATGAAAGGTAAGTCTTGGGGGGGGGTGAGCAGGTTAAAGGTCTCCCGGGCAGAGGGGCTCCCAGGAGGTCTAGGAAGGGCTGTAGCATCCTCTCCTGGGATCTTGCGGTGCCCCTGGGAGAAGAGCAAAAGATGGCAAGGGTGCCCGAGGGTCCCACGTGCAGCTGGCCATGTGAGAGGTGTCAGCATGCGAGGTGGCGTGTGATGGCATGTGTGAGCCATGTGGGGTTGTGGGCTGGTGTGCTTTGCTGCACAGGGTACGGGAGGTGTGCGTGGTGCTGTGTGTCGGTGTGTGCAGTTGTGGAGCAGAGGACTGTTGCATGTAGAGGCATGGTGACCCATGGGTGGGTGCGGGCTAGTATGTGAATGGCATGGGACCCACTGTGTGGGTTTGGTGAGCCGTGTAACATGCTCCATGTCAGGATGCGTTTGTTTGCGTATTGTTGTGAGTTTTGTGACATCTGGGTACATGCAAATCATTTTCATTTATTTAACACTCGATACAGCACTTATATGTCCCAGGCACTGTTGTGAGTGCTTCACATGTATTATCTAATTTAATCCCCATAACAAGCCTATGAGGTAGGTAGTTATTATCCCCATTTTACAGAGGAGGCAGACAGAGTTTAAGGAATTTGCCCAAGGTCACAGCAGGTAAGAGGCAGAGCTGGGGTTCAAACCCAGTGGTCTGGCTCCAGAGCCTGGGCTAATGGCTGTGCTGCCTCTTGCCAGGCACTTATGTGGGAGGACAGGGCAGTGTCGTGGGCTGTAGGTGTATGTTATGGTGAACAGGTGCAGATGAGGCAACAAGAGGGCAGTAGGAGGATCAGAAGGTCCTTCTGCACCATCCAGGGCAACTCTGGGAAGCAAGCCTGTCAATCTACAGCTGTGTGACCTGAGGCAGGTCACCTCACTTCTCTGAGCCGGCCTGTAAAATGGGGCTAACCCCCATGCTTCCCCTTGTGAGGGTTAAATGTTATGTCCTTGTTAAGGCTCAGTGGCTGGCACTTAGTAGGACCTCAGTAAATGTGAGCCTTCTTCCCTTTCTCCCCCTCCAGGTCTGTTTCCTGGAGAGGTGTAAGGTCTGGGGAAACTGTGGCGGGCATGTCACAGAGGTAGAATGTGTGACCTTGGGCCAGTTCCTTTCCCTCACTGGATCCACCATGAGGCTAGGGTGGTTGGTGTCTGGAGGCCCTTCTGGAGTGCTGTCGAGGGGCCAGAAGGGCCTGACTACTCCTCTCTGTCTTTGATGCCCCTTGGGGGACCAGGTGGGACTCAGCGGCTATGGGCAAGCAGAACAGCAAGCTGCGGCCCGAGATGCTGCAGGACCTGCGGGAGAACACAGAGTTCTCGGAGCTGGAGCTGCAGGAGTGGTATAAGGGCTTCCTCAAGGACTGCCCCACAGGCATCCTCAACGTGGACGAGTTCAAGAAGATCTATGCCAACTTCTTCCCCTACGGTGATGCCTCCAAGTTCGCCGAGCATGTCTTCCGCACCTTCGACACCAACAGCGACGGCACCATCGACTTCCGGGAGTTCATCATTGCGCTGAGTGTGACCTCACGCGGCCGCCTGGAGCAGAAGCTCATGTGGGCCTTCAGCATGTACGACCTGGATGGCAACGGCTACATCAGCCGCGAGGAGATGCTCGAGATCGTGCAGGTAGGCCCCCGGGGCCCCTGAGAATGCAGGGCGCAGAGCCCAGCATCTTCCACCCACCACCCCTTTTTATCCTCTCAACAGTCCTTGTGGGCAGCCGGTGGCAGGTGCTACTCTTATGACCCTATTTTTAAAACTCCTGGTTAGGAAATAATTTCCAATTTAAAGAAAAGTTGCAGGAAACTCCCATATGCCTTTTTGGAGATTCACCAATTAACATTTTGCCATGTTTGCTTTATCACTGTATGTGCAAGAGTGTGTGTATATATTGTTCTAAACGTGTGTGTTTTGTTGTTCTAAACATGACCCTTTACCCTGGATACTTCAGGATATATTTCCTAAGAATGAGGACATTCTCTTACATAACCCATATTATCAAAGTCAGGACATTTAGCATAGAAACAATGCTATTATCTAATCTACAGACCTTATTCCAATTTTGCCACTTGTCTCAATAATGTCCTTTACAGCATTTTTTTGCCCTTCTCCAGGATCTTGCATTGCATTTAGTTGCAATGCTTCTTTAGTCCCTTTAATCTAGAACAGTTCCTCAGCCTTTCTTTGTCTTTCATGGCTTGACTTTTTTGCAGAGTATAGGCCATTTAGGTTTTAATGATTCTCATTTACTCGGAGGGAAGGGATGCTCAGCCTGTGAGTGGGCCCCCTGGCTCCACCAGACACATTCCATCTTGGAAACCGAGCCACCTCCAAACTAATTAATTGAGGGCCCACTGAGAGTCTGGTATGGACAGAGGTGCTTATAGCCATGAGGTCATTGCATCTCCACCACAAGCCCATGAAGAGGGATAATCATCCCCATTTTCCAGGGTTGGGGGAGTCAGTACTGAGGCCCAGAGAGGTGACTTGCCCAAGGTCACACAGCATGTATTTGGAGTCAGGCTCAGGATAGCCTCTTGAAAGGGCCATGGACTCAACCAGGAGGTCAAGCTTCCAGTTTTGGAGTCGGCCTCAACTCTTAAGTTGCTCGTCTGTAAAAGGGGGACAATGATACTGATTCAAGGGGGGACTGAAGGAGCTGGTATGGATGCTCTTTCTCAAGACAGATTTAAGAGGGACACATGTTAGCTTTACCTCAAAAATCTTCCAGAGTGTCCATCCCCTCAGCCCCACATAGAAGACTGTCCAGGCTCAGGTCCTAATGAATCTATAAAGTTTCTTGCCTGCTTTTTTCTGAGCCTCTGTTTCTTGGACTGTAAAATGAGGACACTAACCCCTATTTCACAAGGCTTTCTACGGGTAAAGCAGGATAGGTACTCTAGCAGAGGGCTGCCATATAATTAGTACTCCGTAAATGTTAGCAACGGTCAGTTATTATTTTCTCCTCTGCACTAGCCCGAATGGCCTTTTCAACATCCCTGAAATTGCCCTGAGCAAAGTCCTGCCACACAGCTCTGTATAAGCTCTTGCACCCTTTCCTTCTGCCTCTCTGAATCCTCTCCTTTCTGGTCCCCCAGCCCAGATGGCTGCACTCCCCTTCCAGCTCCTGTGGCCCCTACTGGCTCTTTACTTTGGCTTCTCCTCTTGCTAAGGGTCTGGGCCTGCTCCCTCATCTAGAGTAGAATGGGCTGCCTTGGGATGCAGGGTCTTCCCTGTGCCTAGAGGTAGAAGAAAAGCTTTAATGCTTGGCACTGACTTCTTCGGACCAGGCATGAACTCTTCAGTTGCTGGATAGTGGGGACCTCTGGGGGACCCGGTGGAAAGATCATGGTGGGCAGGGTGGTAGAGGATTTCTTGGATTGGGCAGCAGCAGCTAGATACCAACCAATCTGGAGGGATGTTGATGTTTTATCATTTAGTGTGGTCACACTGCTGGGTACTGGTAACTCAGCCCTGCTGGAGGCACCAGTCAAGTCAGCTCATTCTGTGGGCATCCTTAGGACCCCTTCCTGGCTGGCCTGTGCTGTCTAAGCCCTGGCTTCCTTCAGGGGGCCTGGCAGCTCTGGACGGCCAGTGCAGACGGAGTTCTGCAAACCCCAGTGACTGATTAATTACAAGTCAGCTCTAGTAAAACAATGAGCGAGCAGCAATTACAGACAATTAATTAGAAGGCCCAGGAGAGGAACTGTCACAGCGAGACGGTCCTCTCAGACCCAGTCAGAGTCCTTCTTGGAACCCAGCTCTGTGCCAGGTGGTGGGCACCCCGGGAGGGAAGAGGCTGTGTTTTAGCCTCTTGGGGATCCCACTCTAGTGGGGAGACAAGTATGCAGGCCATACTGACCAGTTTGGCAACTGGGAGACCAGGGACCGAGGACTGTCCTGAGGCTGTGATGGATGAGCTGCTGTTTACCAGACACTTAGGTTAGACAGCCACTCTTCCAACGGTTCTACACACATTTAATCCTCTAGACAATCCTAATGAGGGAGATATAATTACTCCTATTTTACAGATGAAGAAACCAAGGCTCAGAGAGGTTACGTGATTTGTCCAAAGGCTACACAGCAAAGAAGTAGCAGAGCCAGGATGCTATTTCAGGTCCATCTTACTTCAAAGCCCTGCTGTTCACCACCACCCCACACTACCCAAGCATCTATCCAGCAGCTAAGAGGCAGGGGGTTCAAAATTTATCTCTGCCATCAACTCCTTTCTGAGTGCAGATGATGATACCTACTTTGCAGGGTTGTTGGGAGGTTTAGAGATTATGCATCTAAAGTACCTGACACATAATAGGTGCCTGATAATTGGTAGCGAGTACTATTATTCCAGGCAGAGGTGGTAAAAGCTGGGAAATCTGAAGGACCCAGGGGAGTCTGGTTGTAGCAGACTCTCCCCACCAGTGGAGGGAGGCCTGCCTGATGGTACAGGTCAGCAGGGGTCAGAGCCTTAAATGTCAAAGGACCCAGTACTTTGGACGTGGTAAGGGCAGTGGGAGGTGCCAACTTTTAAAAAGGGGAATCTTTTTTAAAAAAGGAAAGAAACTTTTTGAAAAGGGGAGTCGTGCCAGGTACCAGACACTGTGCTAGGTTCTGGAGATATGGTCATGGTCTTCACCTGTATAGTGGGGACTATGAGCAATCACACAAAGCCATAATTGCCTCTGGAGAGGTGTCCCCAAAGGCAAAGCCAGGAGGCTCTGGCTGGTGTAACCACGCCCTGCCCCAGCCTGGGTCACACAAGTCCTCCCCAAGAAAGCGCCAGGTAAGCTGAGACCCAAGGGGGAGTGGGAGGCAGCAGGACCACGGGCGAGCATCCAGAAGGAGCTGGCTGCGCCTGGAGGGAGGCCTGCGAGAGGCTGAGCGGCTGAGCGAGGGGGCGGCCCGCTGGACTGGGAAGCTGGCGGCGGAGATCTGTGTTTGGAAAGAGCTTTTGGAGGCAGCGTGGGGGCGCAGAGTGAGGGAATGAGGCCGGAAGACACCCTGTCCATGCAGCATGGAGGCTGAAGCCGGATCTGAGGCAGGGGCCGCGGATGGGATGGGAGGAGGAAGGCTTGTTGGAGGATGTGTTGTGAAAACTGACAGAGAGAGAGAGGCTACTGATCCGGTCCTTGAGTTCCAGGGCGCTGGGACCCTTCCCCTCCCAAAGGCCGAGCCCCAGATGCCCTGTGTACACTTGTAGAAAAACTCCCGCGCCCTCGGTGAGTCGACCCCGGAGCTCCTGCCGGTGGGGTGGCCGCTGCCACACTCAAGCCCAGCAGAACGCAGGATGTCCCTGCCCCCCAGAGGTGCTCATCTGCATTCGTTTGCACGTTATTTCCCGTCTCCTGCGGGTTCAGCTGCCACGGGCTCTCCGTACCTCGGCCCGACCCTGCGCCCCCTGCCGGCCACAATCGGCGCTGCAGCCTTAGTGCCACCTGCTCCGCCCGGCGCCCCCTGTCGGCCGCCCGGAGTCCGGTGTTTCTAAAAGCCGCTCTTACCGGAGACTACTAGGAACCTGCGGTGCCCGGCCCGAGCTCCTGAGCTCGGCGTTCTGGGCCCTTCGCCATCTGAGCCCCTCCACCGTCTCTCCTGTTTGCAGTCAGCCACTCCGAATTTCTCCGCGGCCACTCGGAGCTTTCACGCTGCCATACCTTTGTTCATGCAACTCCCTCTGCGAGCAATCCTCTCCCACTCAGCCCTCCGAGGGAACTCGGTCAAGGCCCGCTCCAGTTGCCCCTTCTTCTGGGAAGCCTTCCCGGATCCTCCTTCCCGCGTCCCACAGTTACGCCAGCTTCAGTGACCCCAATGCCACCCCACCCAGGCGAGGGCCGGCAAACATTAAGAAGTGCCTGGGGGCGTTTTTGATTCTTGGCCGGGAGGGTTTGGGGGCTCGGGCAGCCTCCTCTCACTCCTTGCCGTTCCCTTACGCCCCCCAGGCCATTTACAAGATGGTTTCGTCCGTGATGAAGATGCCGGAGGACGAGTCAACCCCCGAGAAGAGGACGGAGAAAATCTTCCGCCAAATGGACACAAACAACGACGGTGAGGGGCAGGGGCGGGGGCGGGGCCACTTCCTTCCTCCCCCCCCCCAGCCCTGCCCTGCCTCCCCCTCGCTCTGCGGCCTGCTCCCGCTCACTGCTCCCCTCGCCCCGCAGGCAAGCTGTCCCTGGAGGAGTTCATCCGCGGGGCCAAAAGCGACCCGTCCATCGTGCGCCTGTTGCAGTGCGACCCCAGCAGCGCCTCCCAGTTCTGAGGGAGAGGTGCCAGGTCCCCCGTCCATACTGCCTTCACCGGCCCCCTCCCGGCTCTCAGCTTCTCCTCCTCTCGTGTCTACCCGGGGCCAGGCTGGGGCCCCCAGGGTCTGCACTGTGGGGGACATACGGAGAAGGGAATCCTGTGGTTCCCCCCAAGGCCCAAGCAAGCAGGCGGTTGGCGCCCCCTTATCCAAGAGGCAATATCTCCCTCCCCCAGTGATTGGGACACAGGCTCTGGGCTGGTCTTCCCCTCAGTCAGCCCCCCACCTTCATATCAGGACTTCAGGCACTCCTCCTCCCTCCCTCCTCTCCCACAGCCAGGAGGCCAGACCTCCCTCCTCCAACCACAGGACAGACTCCCCGCCTCTGGGTCCCACCTTGGGGGGGGCGGCGCATGCTCAGGGGCAGAGCCTGTCGTTTGATTTGGAGGTGAGGGAAGCATTTCAGGGGTGTGGGGGTTGAGGAAGAAGCTTCCTGGAGTTGCCCCTCCCTGAGCCCTTCCCACTCAGCTCTTGCTGGCCTGGGGGCCATGATGCAAAAGGAAAACCTCCCAGGATTCCAGCCCCCCGGCCGTGGGGTCCATACCTCACCCCCCAACCCCCCTTAAGTTCTTGGATGAGCAGAGCCAGCTACACACAGACCCATGGACCTCTCTGTGTATTTTGGAGCGCGCACACACACACACACACACAGGTGGGCAGATGCACCCAGAGCCCCACCCACATGCCCCTGGGGGGAGGAAGTATAGGGCCCCTGGCTGAGCGCCCCCTACCCCGCATGCATCCACATGGAGCATCTCTGTTCTTTTTAATAAGTTCAGAATAAAGTCTCGTTTCAGTGCAGTGGGCTGGGTGGCTGGGTGGGGGCACTGGAAAGCACCACCAGTCCCTAAGTGTCCATTGAGCCCTCTCTGGCCGTCCCCAGGGATCCAGTGAAGACCACGTCACAGGGCCCCAGTGGCATTGGTCTTCAGAGTGTCAGTGGCTCGGAGCTGGTACAGCTCAGCAGGTCAGGGCCATCTGCAGGTTCTGGGCTCTCTCGCATCTGGGGAGACACAGAAAGCCAATCTGGGTCTCTCCTTCAGGAAGTGCAGGGAATGATGGGGGTGGGGACTGGGAGGACATCACTATCATCCCCCCTACCCCTGTGCAAAAGCCAGGCATACCCTCTGGGGTGTTCCTAATTCAACCAGATACCCTTCCCCTCCCTCAAGAGCCACACTGGGCCTTGGGAGAGTCAAGTGTCAGCTGTGGGACTTAGCTGGGAGCCTCCATGCCTCTCCTCTTGGTACAGAGGGGAAAACTATTGCTCCAGCTTTCAAGGATTGCTCCAGCTTTCAAGGTGGGGCCCTGCACAGAGGGATGGGGGGGCAGACCTGCCTGGACTCCCCAGGAGACAGAGGAAGTGGAGCAGGCCTTACTGTGTGGTGGCTGCTTTTCCCCCACCAGGGCTTCAGTTCTAGCAGCTGGTGGGTGAGATGGGCAGAACGCACAGCAAACACACTCTCCGCCAAGCAGAACACCATCGAGATGCCCCAGAGGCACAGGCTGGAGCTCTGCAGGAGGCATAGGGAGCAGAGATGGCCATGGGGGGGAAGGACGGAGGGTGGGACTCCAAGCATCCTTTCAACTCAACCCGAGCAGCACCTAGGTATGTCCCCCCACCCCCAGCCTAGGTACTCACGTAAATACGGGTGGGGTCAAAGGGACAGTCGGGCGCGAGTGCCAGGAGTTTAGTGCTCCCAAAGGTGCAGGTAGAAAGCAGTGCCTGTCCCTGGGTGGCAAAGGTCACAGCGATGGAGGCCAAAAGGCTGAGGGCACAGGTAAGCGAGAGGAGGGCACACACCACACTTGAGCCGAACACTGTCCAGCGCTGGATAGGGGAGGCCACTGGTCAATGGATGTCAGGCAGCTCTGGCTCCTGAGGGACACCTACCCCCCTCCCAGCAGGCCGGGCTCCTATCCCAACCGCACACCCATTTCCCAGGAGGCACCACATACCAGGGGGGTGCTGGGGAGGTAGCGTGACAACACCGTGGCAGCAATGCCTGAGGTGATAACCTGTGGGGGAGGCCCTGGTCAGCACTGACCCCCTGTGGGCAGGGGTTTCAGGGCAATACTCCAATAAAGATTCTTCCAGTGCCACCCAGCCCTCCCCATCCCCCAACCCAAGCCCCCTACTTAGCTTTGGCCTCATTACCTCCATCTGCACTGAGGCACTGGCTTCCCATGGAGCACCCCTGGAGTGATATTTATAAAACACAACCACTCCCTGCCTATAACCTTCCATGACTCCCCATTGCCTACAGCTGTGTATCTCCAAAGGGGTCTGTGTACCCCAGGGCCACAGGGGCAGGCCTGGGGGTGTGCTAATCCAGAGGATACATGTGACATGTCTCCTGGAATGGAAAAGATTTTTAAAGAAACTAAGTGACTCAACTGGCAAGGAACAGGGAACAAAATTGTTATATTAAAACAAATCAGGGCACTTTATGGAGTAGAATTAAAAATCCTAAGGAGTATTTGAAATTATTCCAGGCCCTCAGTGACATCGGATTTTTAAGCCCACCCTGGGCCATTCTCCTCCCTCCTGGCCCTGGGTATGGCCACCCAAACAGAGCCTGTCCCTGATGCTACCTACGCAATAGCTCTCACCAGGAACTCCTTCGTCCTCAGCACCTGTCCATATCCTTCAGTCCCTGTTCAGGCCCTTTCTCTGCAGGCCATTCTGGCCTCCCTCAGTCCCAGGGGGCAGGACCGCCCCACTGTTTAGCCAAATAGCTGCCCCATGAGTCCTTCAGGCTCCATTCTTCTTCCCTGTGCTCCCCCCCTGTACCAGGCACAGGCTGGTATATGGGGGGCAGGCAGTACGATGCCCTTAATTCACTGTGCAACCACAGTGTGTGCCTTCGCCTCTCTGCGCAAAGCCCCCAGGACAGGCTCATGGAAAGGACACTGGCTTCCATGTCAAATACAGCCAGGTTCAAATTTTGGTTTGGCCCTTTTGTATCAGCAGGTGCTGAGAGC
This sequence comes from Bradypus variegatus, assembly GCA_004027775.1. Lineage (NCBI taxonomy): Eukaryota > Metazoa > Chordata > Mammalia > Pilosa > Bradypodidae > Bradypus > Bradypus variegatus. The sequence goes on from PVKY010004492.1 coordinate 9,521, forward strand.
AGCAAGTCACTCAGGTGCAGGCATAGCAAGGTGATCCAGCCCCAGCCCACCTGACCTTGAGCTCACCACCCTCCCTGCCTTCCCAACAGGCCAGTGAGAGGAGCAAACAATAACCATAGGAGCCCTGCACACATCTGCACAGCACAGCCCTGCCCCGTGGACTGAGGCTTTCCTACTCGCTGGGTCTTGGGATCCTCATTCACCCAAACCTTGAGGCTACCTGCTGTCTCAGTTTCATGCTACAGGGGAGGAAAGAGGCTGGGAGACAGAAGTAAGCCCCACAGCCAGGAGCGGGGAGGGAGCAGAACTAGACGCTGATGGGCAGTGTTCTCCAAAGGCTGTGGCCATTTCTGCTGACAGGTGGGAAAGAGCTCCATAAACTTGAGAGCATCTGGCCCCTTCATTTATGTATTCATCAAAGAGGTACTGACGCCGTTGTAATCAGGGCTACCACAAGCACTTACCTTGTGCCAAGTCTAATGCTAAGCTCCTGCCAAATTAGTTTTCCCATCTCCACACCTTGGCACGAGCCATTCTCTTGGTTTGGAATGTCCCCTGGCTTCCTCTACTACCTGCTAGCCCCAGCATGCCTCATACCTGGTTTATGGTAATTGCAACCTATCTGTGAACTCCTACACATCCATCAATACCCAGCTCAGGGGACTCCACCTCTGGGAAATCCTCCTGGACTCTTCCAAGCTGATTCAATGTTCCTTCCTTCTGTCTACCGGAGCCCTGTATATTTCTTTCCCGGACTAATAATCCTAGCTCAGGGCAGAGAGTTCTAACCAGGCACCAGGCACTGTGCTAAGCACTTTGGGTGGCTGATCTTGTTCCAAACTCACCTACTCACCAGGACCATCTGGGGTGGATACTGTTACCGCCCCCATTTTCTAGATGAGGAAGCTGAGACAATCAAGTGACTTGTCCAGGTGGTAAGTGGCAGAGCAGGGGTCCCTCTGACAGCCCAGGCTCAGGGCAGGGACTCACTGAAGGCCTCCCAAGCCCGCTCCAGCCCCCTCCCACCAACCCCCTCCCAATGTCACCTGGCCATACCACAATGGCAGAGGTGACAGAGAGGATGTTGACCACACAGTACTGCAGGGTCACAGCGTCGTGGGGAGCGGCCACATAGCGCAGCACAGTGCCATGGAGCAGAGCGGCTGCGATGAAGCTCACATGGCCCAGCACCACTAGCACCAGCCCCGTCTTCATCAGCACCTTCCGGAAGTCATCCACACTCAGGCCGCCTGTGGGGGAAGCTGTGTCAGGGCCCTGGGTAGGGCTTGTCCTCCTGGGCAGGAAACTGAGACCCTGGCAGGAGTGATGGATACTGAGTTCTAATCCTATTTCTGGATGACTTGGGGCCAGAAACTCATCTTCTCTGAGCTTCAGTTTCCTTATCCATAAAAGGGATTCATGCTGCTTTCCTAGGAGAATCCTCAGGGGGATTATGTGAAATAAGGTCAAGAAAGCACACAGATGGTGCTAACTAAAGGGCTGCAGGCCTTGTTGCTCCAGATCGCTAGTGGCAGGGTAGAGATTTGAACCCAGGTCTTCTGACCTCTTGATCTATCCCTAAGCTCCCAATTCAGTGACTGATTGATTCCTGTGGTGGTTATACAAATGCTCACTGCTCTGTGCCAGGCCCTGGGGGTAACACAGGGAGCTTGAGAGTCACTCTTCAGCCTCCCAGAGGCCCAAAGTCCACTGGGCAGGGATAGGATCTTATTCTGTTTGGTGGATTTTATTCTGTTTGGTCGACAGGAGCTTGCACACTGTAAATACTTAACACGGCTGGGAGCCAGGTATCCCAGGGCAAGTCACTCAGTCTGAGACTCCATCCCCTCCCCACCCCACAAAATGGGAAGAACAACCTCTCCCACTTTGTCTCCTAATGGGAAAGGAGGGAGTTCCCATGAGGAGATGGATGAGAAAGAGAGCTATACTCAGGAGGTTCTGGAAAAGGCAAGCTCTCAGTGCAGGGACAGGGTGGGAGATGGTGGGAGGGCGGCTCGGGCCAAAGGACAGTAGGACCCATGAGCAAGTCTCTCAGCACAGCCCCAGGAACAGGGAGCACTCCTCCTGGGGCAGCTCAGGCTATTCCAGATCTGTTCTCAGGGATTTTCCCCATGCGTCCTGGCTTCACCCTTGAGGACACATGCCATGTTGGCCCTGCCCGTTAGTACCCTCACTTTAGCTCTGTAAGACTGGAACACTGTGCTCAGGCCCCCAGCACTGAACAGCTCCTTCCTTTAGCTGTGCCTTATGGGACCTGATTTTGAGTCCCTTCCTAGACCTCAGTTTCCCCATCCGTGGCAGAGAAGGTTGCGGGCCCTGTGCTAAGTTGCAATCCAGGGAGCAGGGAGGGCTGGCAGCCACTCAGTCACCATCCCGCTGTGTGACCTTGCAACAGCTCCTCCCTTCTCTGGGCCCCAGATATCCGATCTGTGAATCAGAGAGGGGGTGATCTAGCTGGTCTCTGAGATCCCAGCCGATAGGAACCTCTAGGAGAAGTAAAAGGCAGATGATGGGCTGGACAGGCATTGTGGAACTTGAGTGGCGTAAAAATTAGCTGCTAGCCAAACAGGAAGGGGCATGGCAGCCTTGTCCCAGAGGCCTGGCCCACCTCACCCCATCATCCACCCACCCACCTGGCAGCCAAGACACCATCAGGCTCAGGGCTGGGCGTGACAACAACAGCATCCCAGGACAGAGACTTAGGTCAGACAGGAGGGGCAGTGTCAGCTTGAGTTCATGCTTGGAGCACTGGACAGAGAGTCTCAGGGTAGCTCTGGTATTTCTGTTTCTAAGTTACCACTCCCGGAGCACTTTGGCATGTGGCTTACAGTGTGCTAAGCACTTCACAAGAATTTAGGAGCTAACTTCATCCTAACAACCCACCTGGGAGGTGGTGGCTACTGTCCCCATTTTACTGATGAGGAAACTGAGGCTCTCTGGGTCTCTGGCTGGACAGTTGGGACTCCCCAGGGCTATCTGTGGCCCAAGAGCAGCATCAAGCATCCTGGGAGTCCGGGGGAGTCGGGGTGTGGAAGCAGGAGCCCTTTACAAGGCTGGGGAAGCTGCCCACCCCTGTAGGCAGCCTCTAGCTCAGAACTCCCTGGGACCTGGATGTTCCTTTGGCTGTCCCCCTCCCCCTGCTCCCCTTTCCCGGTGGAGTGGGGGCCTCTCTCGTGCATCGCCTCTCCCTCCCGGGGGTCCTGAGGGACATTCCTGCCCCTCCATAAGAAAGACAAGTGGGGGTGGGAGGGCAGAGGTACCAGCCGCCCTCCTCCCTCCGTCTTCCTGCTGGGGACACTGAGGTCCAGAGAGGAAAGTGACGCGTCCCACTCAGTAAGTTAGGAAGCAGAGAAGGCAGCCTGAACCTCGGGGTCCCACTGCCGTGCTCGGGCCCTGCGGAAGATTTGCGATGGGTTGGAGCCTCCAGGGCCCGCCCCCCGCCGGCCCCCCACCGCTCACCAAGGCGCAGACACATCTCGGCTCCTACGCGGGGTCGCCCCCGCGGGCTTCAGCGGGGCTCCTGAGGCTGCGAGTTGCCCGCGGGCCCCGCTCCCATCCTCGGCCGCCGCAGCGCCGGCCGCCGCCCGCGCGCCCCGCAGAGCCCGCGTCGCACCCACTGCCCGCCTCGAGCCCGGGGCTCGGTGGCGCCGGGCCGGCCTCCCTTCCCGTCACCCCCCGGGCCGGCCTCCCTTCCCGTCACCCCCCGGGCCGGCCCAGCCCCGGGAGGGCCCCGGCGGCTCGTTTGTATCCCGGGCCGGTCCGACCGGCTGGGCAGCCCTTCTCAGCCCGCCCGGCTGAGTCACGGCGCTGGCCCCGCCCTCCCGCGGGCACCTGGGATCCCGGCTGGGGCCGAGCGGCTCCCGCACCCACGCTCGTGGGCCACCCCCATTCCAGATGGAAACTGAGGCTCCGAGGAGCCGTGGGCGCCTGCGCGGACGTGCGATGAGGCGAAGCCTGTGCACGTTAGCTGTACCTGTACTACCTGATGCGCACCTGGGCGGAACAGCCCCGGGGGGAACGACGGAATTCAGCTCCTTGTAGATGCTGGGCAGTATCAGCAGTGGGCTGTGAAAGAGCATTGACCTGCGCGGAACCGGGGACCAGGTTCTTTGAACCCCCATGTGACCTCAGGCGAATATTTCACTCCCTCCCTGCCCCCCACCCCCAACCCCGGCCTTTCTTTTACTGGGCGAAACTGGCGCCCTGGCCTGTAAATCCTGGGTCCTCCACACTAAGCAAGGCACTTCTCTCGGTCTCAGGGTGGAGGTTCTGTTTCTTCAATGGAAAGTCAGGAAATTAATTCCTGTCCCCCAAAGTCGTGGTGAGGACAAGCTGAAATACAGGATAAAAAAGCACTTTGAAAAAGTGTCTTTGTGAACAGAAGCATGGTAGACCAGCAGGAGCTCACAGTAGGAGCTTTCCTAATCCTGCTTATCAGCACTGAGCCCCTTTAAGGCACCCGGAAGGCCCCGTGTCCATCCTTGTTTGGTCCTCAGCATCCCTTCCAGGGAGGTATTATTCCTGCCCTTTGTGTTTAGACAGGTTGGCGACTTGCCCAAGACCACCCAGCTGGCTGGTGGAGTCAGCCTGCATCCCACCAAGCCGACCCCTCCCCGCCGCAGGGCTGCACCTGCAGCCTCCCCAGGCTCCGTTGGGCCTCTGCGGCACTGACCAGGGCATCTGCTCAGTCTGTGCCCTGCCCCCTCTCCATCAGTTGCCTGGAGAGCAGGGGCTGGCCTGATGGTCTCCAGGTGCTCAGTGGAACCTGGCACAGGAGATTGTCCCTGAATGCACAGCACTGTGTGCTCTGTGTTGGGCACACAAGGCCTCTGGAGCTTGGAAAGCACATTAACACCAAAGAAGAGAGCAGCCCCATCTGGAGCCGGGACTGTGGAGCCCCCCGGATTGGGGGAACCCCTTGGGGTGTCAGAGAACCAGCAGTCAGTGAGGCCAGACTGATAACCCTTCAGCTGATGTGCTTCCCTGTCATCTACTGTCTGAAGGAGGACAAAGCCTGGCAGGTGGAGGGGGTGGGAGAAAGACTTTGTAAGATAGAAGAGAAGATGTGGGGGGCAGCTCATTAAGCCACAGGCTGGTGCCTCCCCCCCCCCCACAGGCTTCCATTTGAAGGTAGATGTTCATGGAGACTGCCTTTTGGGAGGAAAATCTGGTGGGAATTATCCATATTTAAATGGTCAAACACTTGTATTTCGGGCTGAGGAATTCCATTTCTAGCAATTCCACACTCAAGAATGCAAAGATATGCATTTATTCGATGATTATGGACAAACTGTTCCTATGGCAACACATAACACCAAGGGGGGAGTAGGCCTGGAGGGAGATTGTTCTGGCCCAAGAGGGCTTTTGTAGCCAAAGGATTAAAGAAAGCATCGGGCACGTTCTGAGACCTGAGCCTGTATTATGGGGCTTACCTACAATACACACCCCATAATGAGGTTGCAGGACCCCATGGTCCCCACATGCTTAACTTTTTGTGGAACAACTACACTGACCTTCAGAAAAGCTACACCATTCCACCTGCTTATCAACAGCAGATAGGTACATCCCTCTCTCCATGTTTTCTCCAACACTTTTACTCCTATATATATATATTTTCCTACAGTTTTAATAGAGTTATATTCACATACCATACATTTATCAAGTCACGTTGCCCTGAATTCAGGAGCTTCTCTGAATGGGTTCAGGAGCTGCTCTGAATGGCAGCAGGGGCTGAATAAGCTAGTTATAAGGGGTCGACTTTCCAATAGGTATGAGAGCATAAGGTGGGCTTGCAACGCAGGGAGGGATTGATTGTAATAAACAGGGAGGAAGGAAGGATTATAGATTATCTTGTAGGTAACAGTATCTCAGGGAGTCTCAGGGAGGAGGTAGTTATAGATTGCATTTAGCACAGAGGCCTGATTGTGCAAGAAGAATAAGTCAAACGTTAACTCTCCTAGGTCAAGCAAACTGCTGTGTGCAGTCTTCAAGACACTTGGGGGCCTGAGGTTCCCATAATCCACCCCCAGAGAGTGATTTGCGCTGACCAAAGGACAGACATTGCATCCATAATTGACAACAAGAATACAGTGAACTGCAGAGTATAAGTAAACCAGTACATATGGACAGGAATCCTATTAACAAGTGGCACCATGGCCAAGTTAAAGAATTAAATCATTTGGACAAAGGATCATCAGATGAATGTTCAATATTTTGTATATGATCTGGCATGTGATCAAGAGCTTCTGTTACATTTTGTGAGTTATTGGGTACATATATAAAACATTGAATATTAATTGAAGTACAGGTACACCTGGGGCTAAAATAGCTAAAGGATGAAACTACCAGGCAGTCTGCTTCACTCTATATGTAGAATTTTTATAATTTCCTAACTTTGTGCCTAGAATAAATTTCCCTTTCTGCAAACTTTCTGCAACTTTCTATATCTATACAGGTTTTTGTCCTAAATTTTCTCCTTTTCATTCTGAAACAACCAGTCATTTAGGACAAAACTACTTCTCTTTTTGTTTTAACACAAAACATCCTTTATACCTCTTATACTTAAGTTACTAAAATAATTTTGGAAACTGTTTTTGAGCAGACATTCTACAGCATACAATTACCACTAAAATTAAACCTTGTTAGAATAATGCTAAATACTTAAAACAGTTTAGTTAATGCATTATTGAAACAGTAATATACAATTTTTTAACAAGAATTAATAGCACATGTAGGAACAATATATAAGCTGAGTTTTCATTAGTGGATAGAAGAGTTCCAGGTAAGGGGATTTTTGAAATGCCGTATTTTTTCTCCCTGTGGGGAGTCCTTCCGGGTCAGCTCTACAGTTAGTTTGGGGTTGCAAAGCTACACATACAGCTCCCTGGGGGATGGGGGGGGGTTCCCAGATGGGAAATACAAATAACCTTTGGCATAATACCCCATGGGTTTAGGATTCTCAACCAGTGTGGCTGCATGGGCCAGAACCAGAGCCAATTGGCCATATTTTCACCAAGTTCTAGTGTTTGTGGCACAGGCAAGAGCAGATTATTATCACTGCCTCGCTGCGGCCTGTAGGCAGCAGCCCCCCCTTACTTGAATTCGTAAGGTCTGCATGGGCCCTGCAGTTACCATTTCCACAGAAGCAGGAGCTGCTGCTTTGGGTCTGGAGTTAATGCTGGTACAGTCATCGAGTCCATTGTTGTAAGGAGATTCTATCATCCTTTAAGTGTTCCTTTAAAAGGCCATTCATTCTTTCAATTAACCCAGTTGCTGTGGGATCATATGCAAGTGAAGTGTCCAAAGGACATTATGTTCTATAGCCCAGGCCTGGGTTAATTGCCCAGTGAAGCGGGTCCCCCTACTGCTGTCCACGTGTGCAGGGACCCCAAAAAAGGCACTTAGTTTTTCTAAGCTACGTATGGTTGCTCATTAGTTGGCCTTGCCCAGTGGGAAGGCCAGCAGCAGTCCTGTAGCCATGTCTATGGTGGTGAAGGTATACTTTGCCCCTTTGGACAGAGGAAGGGGCCAATATAGTCTATTTGCCACCAGGGCAGAGGGATCTGGTCTTGGCCAATGTGGTCAGGTGATAGGCAGCTGAAACTGCTGTGCTGGCTTCCACAGGGTCTGGTACCCCTGAAGCTCAGTTTTCTGATGCAGCCATTCAGTTGCTCATGCATCGTTGGTGTTAGGTTGCAGAATTTCACTAGGGCACCCACTTCTGCATTACCTGGCAATGAGTTAACATTATGAGCAGAAATATGGAAAGCAGTTGCCTTACATTTCTGGTAGGCCATCCAGATGTCTTTCCCCAATTCCTTTCTCCAAAGGGGGCGGTCGATCACCGTCCATTTCTCCTGCTTCCACGTGGCCATGCGTACTGTTAGGCCTGGATACACGGCCCAATTATCTGGGCAGTCAAGGTGTCTCATGGTTCATGGACAATTACCATCCATACAACCCACAGTTCAGCCCACTGGCTGCTTTGCAACATTCCAGTCTCCCACCAGATGATGCCAGTCCCTGGCTGGACAGTCATGGCTGTCCAGGTAGCATGTTGCCCAAGTGCCAGTCCGTCAGCATACCATACAGAGTCAGGTATACTCCCTCATCCATCAACGGTGGACATGGGAGGAGCCACCTCGGGAGGATCAACAGGAGGCAGGGCATGCTGCTCTTCCACATGGGAGACTGGTCCTAAAATTTCATGCATCTCTGCACTCACAGGGCTATTATTAAAAAATCGGCATTGTAGGATGTAGGCTTTCCATTTTGTCAGTGTACTTAGCTGAGTACTCCCTGAATGGGGCTTATTTATGGTCTCCTGTGTCCACCCCTGTATGGGTATGGCCACTCATAAAGTCACTGGGCACCTTTGAGTTAGACCTTCAACTTCAACAGCTTCACACAATTGCTTTTCCAGTGGGCTACATCTGAGTTCTGTGCCCTTCCAAAGTTGGGACCATAATCTAATAGTTACACCTTTAGCTTTTTGCCTTTGCTACAACCCCAACCAAAGCCAATATTGGCAATGGCCACATCTGATTCACAGGCTATATCAGGACCCATCCCTCTTAAAGCCTGTGTTTGCGCGATAGTTTGCTTAGCTTTTATAAACACAGCCTGCTGTGGAAAATCCCATTCCCATGCTTTTCCTTTTCCAATTAGGGTGTACAAAGGTTTTAAAATTTTTAAATAGAGTATAAACAGTTTCCAATAACCCAATAAACCAAGAAAAGCTATTAATTGTTTAGGAGTTAGCAGTGTAGGATAACTTTTTATTTTAACAACAACAGCTGAAGGAATAGCTTTAGTTTTACCCAACCAGACAACACCCAAGAACTTGATAGAATGTCCAGGTGCTTGTAATTTGCTTTGATTTATCACACATCCTCAACTTTCACAGTGGGTCACTACTGTGCTAGCAGCGATTCCTAGTTCTGGAAAAGAATTACTGGTTAGCATGATGTCATTATAGTGCCTTTTCTTTAAATCTTGTACTACCAGTCCATGGCAGATGGTGGAACTGTGGAGGTATCCTTGTGGAAGCACAGCAAATGTCCATTGTTGGTTTTCCCATGTGAAGGCAGAAGCAGTCTGGCTAGAGGCATCCAAAATACTAAAATAAGCTTTAGCAAGGTTTAACACAAAGTGAAATTGGCTTAATTGAGTACTCATATCCTGAAACAATGTAGCTATATTTGACACAGCTGCAAATTAGTTACTAAATTAAGTTTGATATAATTAATAGTCATTTGCCAGGTACCATTAGTTTTTTCCATTGGCCAGACAGGGCTATTAAATGACCCTGGTAATTTACACTGATATATTGCCACAGTACATCTGGGGGAAGGCACCTTTTGCTGGACCAGAGGATGTGCATGCTTACTTTCCTCAGTTTTAATTTCCCAGTCAGACAGGAGCCCATCAACTTTTGATGAGGAATTAACAGGGTCTCACACTTTAGGGTTCCAGTCAGGGGAAGCTAGGGTATGCTTAATTCACCCTTTGAGCAATGTGATGGTTAGGCTCATGTGTCAACTTGGCCAGGTGATGGTACCTAACTGTTGCTGTGAGGATGTTTGTGGCTAGTTAATAAACCAACAGGCTGGTTTCTTAAATTTCAGTCAATTGGCTTCAG
>PVKY010004493.1:0-19156 GCA_004027775.1 Bradypus variegatus
GCTCTCAGTGGCCCCTCTGCCCTGGCCTGGGAAAGGTGGCCCCTCCTCCATCCCAGCACCCACAGATACAGGCCCCTGCCGCAGGCCTCACTTGTGCCCCAGTGAGAGCTCCAGGTGAGCAGGGAGATGGGACGGGGGCCAGAGCCCACGCTGGCAGGAGCCATTGGGAGCAGAGCAGAGCCCGCATCCCTTCTCTCCCTGTCCTGGTGGGCGGTCCTTCACCCAGCACCTGCGGTGTGCCAAGCCCTGTTGTAAGGACCAGAAGTTCAAAAATGAATTCAGTGGGGTGCTGAAATACGTTTAACAACCGGCTCTCTGAAGTGGTGCTGGGGGCCCTGATCTCTAGTGTTTGCTGATGCCCGTGGAGTGAATATTCCTCCCCCAGCAGGTGTTGAGGCACTAATGCAAAGTCGCTGAACCTAGAGTTGGTTCACACCATTACATGAAGTGCGTCCACCGCCAGATTCGATAGGCACAAATCACCTCACGAGTGGAGAACATGGCAAAATGTACTAGGATAATCAGGAAGTGATAAGTTTTGGGTGTGTATTTCCTCTTTTTAATGAAATGCATTTAATTGTAAGATTGTACAATTATTAACAATGGCTGTGTTTAACAGCCAGTTCTCAAAATTCTTGAAAATTTAACAAATGGCACACCATGGAAAATTGGATGTGGTCCTTGCCCTGGAGCCCACACTCCCTGAGAGAGACAGGGAAGGAGAATGACAGGGGACTGAGGGGTGCACTGGGGCCATGAAGACCCCGAGGAGACTCCAACCCTACTGGGGGTTCAAGGAAGGCTTCCTGGAGGAGGCAGTGTAGCAGAGTCCAAAAAGAGGAGTGAGATTATCCCAGAGTGGGGAAAGGGAGTGTGCCAGGCTGAAGGGAGAATTAGGGGAGGTCAGGAGAGGAGAAAGTACTAGGCACAGACCAGAAATTAAAAGTGGGCATTTTTGGAGGTGTTGGGCTTCCTCACCTGGGTTGTTGCTGATGTTCTCACAAACATTGAGGACTGACGGCTTGATGTGCTGAGCCCTTTACCTTGGGGCCTGCCCATATGAAGCTCATTACTGCAAAGAAGAGGCTAAAACTGCTTATAATTATGCCTAAGAGTCTCCCCGAATGCCTCTCTGTTGCTCAGATGTGGCCCTCTCTCTCTAACTAAGCCACCTCGGCGGTTGATCTCACCGCCCTCCTCCCTACGTGGGACCTGACTCCCGGGGGTGTAAATCTCCCTGGCAATGCAGGATATGACTCCCGGGGATGAATCTGGACCTGGCATCATGGGATTAAGAACATCTTCTTGACCAAAACGGGGATACGAAATGAAACAAAATAAAGTTTCAGTGGCTGAGAGATTCCAAAAGGAGTCAAGAGATCATTCTGGTGGGCATTCTTATGCATTATATAGGTAACTCTTTTTAGGTTTTGATACATTGCTATAGCTAGAAGTAAACACTCGTAACTATCAAATTGCAACCCAGTAGCCTTGAGTCTTGAAGACAATTGTATAACTATGTAGCTTACTAGGGGTGACTGTGATTGTGAAAATTTTGTGGATCACACTCTCTTTATCCAGTGTATGGATGGATGACTAGAAAAATGAGGACAAAAACAGTGTGAAAAATGGGGGGGGGGTGATTTGGGTGTTCTTTTTCACTTTTATTATTTATTCTTACTCTTGCTTTTTCTGGTTTAAGGAAGATGTTTGGGAAATAGATTGGGGTGATGAATGCACAACTATATGATGGTACTGTGAACAATTGATTGTATACCATGGATGATTGTATTACATGTGAATATATCTCAATAAAACTGAATTTAAAAAATTTAAAAAAAAAATGCATGGCAAAAGCTTACACAAACTGATATATATGGTTGGCTAAATTGTAGTTTATTAATAATCATAGCATGAATGTGCCTTCTATCAAAATTAGTCCTAAGTTATTTGAAAACATATCATGATATATATGTATATCATGCACACATACACACACTATGATTCTTGGGCTATTAAAAAAAAAAAAGGGCATCTTAGGTTCCAAGATGTCCAGAGAGTCAGGTTTCTCTACTGATTCCTTGGGATCCAAGATGCCAGGCAGCCACAGGAAAAACAACATGGGACAAATAGCAAATGCTCCCTCTCTACTTCTCTCAGCAATAATCCTGCTTACAGGATATGGTTGTTAATCTGTAACAGGAAAACAATGCTAAATCTGGTGGTGAATGGAAAAGATGTTACAATGAGGAAAAAAGAATTAACCTATAAAAACTTTGTGGGGAAAAGGCTTATTACTTTGAGTTGAGTTTAAGACCTTCCATTGCCTACTCCTGTGCTGCCAGATGGCTTCCGTGGACAGTAAAGTCTCCAGAAAGAAAAAAAAAAAGTGGGCAGCGGCTCAGTCTGGCTGAGGGGAGGGCTGGGTCCCAGTCTAGGCTCTGTTGTTGGTGCCTCTGTCACTTAGGGCAAGTCCCCTCTCTTCTTTAGGCAAAATCGGACCTTGAGTCAGATGATCTGGGCCTGTTGACATCGAGAGACCCCAGGGATCCGTGGGAGGGCCACAGTCAGTGGGGGTGAAGCTTGCAGAGGGGATCTGGCCCACAGAAGACCCTCCCCAGCCAAAGCTTTGCTTCCCTTCCCCTCCCCTCTTCACCTGGTATCCACCAGGTCACCCCTGAAACTCCTGGCTTGGCTGCTGAAAGTAACTGTAATTATACTCATTTATAGAGCAGCTTGCACCTTCTCCTAATTACCAAGCCATGCAATTCCAATTATGTGTCTAAGGATAAGGCCAGCGTGGGAATGTAGCTCCCAGACCAGTGGGAATGTAGTGGGGGTTGGGGATGGTGGATGCTGCTGGGACCCCTCCCTCCGTGGCTCTCTCCATGGCTCCTTCTGTGGCTCCCTCCGTGGCTCCCTGTGGGCCAAACCAGGAAGGAAACCCCGGGCCAGAGGCCTGACCCAGGTGAGGGGAGGTCAGGGAAGTCCTCCCTGAAGAGGGACTTTAGACCTATCAGGGAGAAGGTAGCGAGCCTCTACCTGGCGATAGGAGAGGCCCTCCCTTCACACAGGTGTAATCTCAGGACTCTGGGGTAGATCATGATTTCACAGCACAAGTCCGAGCTTGCACCCCAAGGAAGGGGCCATTTGAAGTTTAGAAAGCAATGTGCCACTACCAGGAGAGGCCCTCAGCCACAGTACTCAGCCCTGCAGGGGGCCACTCATCCCTACCTCATGGTCCTCCTGTGTCCTGGAGCTCAGCACCCTGAGAGGAAGCCCATGTCATCTTTGGATGCTCCTTTATGAGAAAGATCTTCCTCAAATCGAGTACACCTCCCTCTGCACAATTTCTACCCATAGGTCCCATCTTGACCCTCTGTCCTGGGTGTACTGATGGACCCCATCCCACTGGTGCTCTCCTGGGCAGGCGTCCAGCCCCCCACCCCACCCCCAAGCCTCACCTGGTTCCTCAGCCCACTAGTTACTGAGGACCCTGATTTGGGGGCTCCCCAGGTCTCCCTGGGGCGTGACCTGCTGCCTCTTCTCCTTGTACACCCTTCCCAGGTGGCTGCACTCAACCCTATGGCTCTGGGCTGGCAATGACCAAGTGGCTCCACTCCAAAGCCCCAGCCCCTTGCCTCCCACTCCCTCCCACCGTCTGGCTCTCCCGCACAGCCCCCAGGCCCACTCTATACCATGACTGAACCCCGACCCCACCATGCCCCTGCCCCCGCACACTATACCCCCTGCCTCACGTCTTCAAAGCCTCAAACCCCAGACCCCTGCTCCTTCTCCCAAGTGTATCCAAATCCCACTCTTCTCTTCCAATACCCCTGCGCCCCTCCACATCAGACCACCATCCTATTACCTAGAATACCGTGCAGAGTCCCCCGTGGTCCCCCTGCCGGAGCCTGACCTCTCTCGGGTGTCCAGAGGCACCATAACCTGGAGCCAGGTGCACGGGTTGCAGTCAGTTCCAATCCATAGCCTCACTAGCTGTGTGGCCTTGAGCAAGCTAGTTAGCCTCTCTGTGCTTTTTTTTTCCTAATAATAGAACCTATCTCCTAGGGCTGCCTGTGAACCGTATAGCTATCCAGGAGTTCAGAGTTCCCAGAAAGGACTGGGAACAAGGGGGTAAAATGAGGCAGGAAGGGGCACCAGGGCCAGGTCCCCAGGACAGTCAATGCTCAACTAAGGCCTGTGAACTTTCTCCCAAGATGAACAGAAAGCCCTTAAGACAGTCTTAAGACTGATCAATTTTGCTTTGTAGCCGGTGCCCAGGAAATGTCCTGTCTTCTTTCCTGCAGCAGCCGACAGCCTGTCCTGCCCCTGGGGCTCCTGGGGGTCTGGCTTCTGCTCTCACCAGACTCCAGGCATCTCTCACCACGAGGGGCCAGCACTGGACTCCCTGGGGTCCGGCCTGAATTCCAGCCCCAGGAGGGTGGGCCGGGCCAGTGGGTGCCCTGTGCTGGTGTGGCCTTTCAGGCAGGGTTTGGGAAAGGGCACTCCCAGGGCCCTGTGGTCCAGTCCCCTGCTGTCAACCTCAGGGCCCAGCCCATGCAGCCCTCTCAGGTCACACCAGCCCCTCCTCTGACACAGATATGTCACCTACCAAGTTCTTTTGCAAACATCTTATTAGCTTGTTTAATCCTCATAACAGCTCTGGAGGTGGGGGTTATTAATCCCGTTTTACAATGCACAAATGGAATAATGATACGGCCCCACTAAGTACTAGTCAGGAGCAACTTGGGATGGTTAGTACTGGGTGGGAGAGATGATCAAGGGCTGCCCCCAACGCTGGCAGAGCCAGCCAGGCCCAGGAAGAATGGAGGACAAGTGTGGAGGGCCTGGGCATCCCCCAAGGCAGCTGGGCCTGAGGAGGCATGAGAGGGGGCCCAGAGAAGTGGAGGAGAGTGTGGGTGTGCTTTTAGTGGGGGCCTCCCAGAGCTGGGGTCTTGTCAAACACCAGGGAGAGAGGAAGCACAGGCAGAGGGTGGAGCCAGGAAGCTCCAAGGGCCGGGAGAGCAGGAATGGGGGGTGGAGAGGCAGGCTCAGAGAGGGCTCTAAATCTGAGATCTGAGAGAAACCTCCTCTACTCACTCTACTCACTACACACATGGGGAAACTGAGGCCAGGCAGGAGCAAAGCAAACACCTGCCTAAGCCCACTCAGCCTGGATGGGCTCTATCTCCACACTCGGCGTGGCCTGAAGCCACCGGGGGCATGGTGGGGAGAGAGGTCAGCCTGGCCTGTGCAAGAACCAACCCCTCTGGGCCTGGGCCCGCAAAAACTGCCCACCACGGCCTCCTTCCCAGCAGGGACAGCTCCTAGGGTCCCAGGACTGGGAAGAGGTGGGAGGGTGGAAACAGGAGTTTCTAGGGGTGGGGAGAGCATGCTGGGCTGAGCCTCGGGATTCCTAGGTCCCCTGTGGTGTGCCAGTCCCTTCTGCCCTCAGGGTCTAGCTGCCCCACCTGAGCAAGGGAGAAAATAAGCCCTTCCTCCCGCCAACTGAGAGAACATGCTAGAAATATAGCCAGCTCCATCCAAATTCTGCTGTCTGGGAAGGGGAAAGGGTTGAAAAGGGGATGTACCTCAGGCCACAGACCTGAACAGAAATTCATCTTGCATAGGACGGTAGACCAGAGGCAGAACGTTCCGAGATCTCCACAGTGTCATTGGTGAGTTCTGGCATTGTCCCTTCCCTGAAGCATACCATGGGGAGCTGGATGGGGCTGGACGGACATCCCCCATGCTTTTTCAGCTCTCTTCTTAGGTGGGAGGGTCAGAATTTCCCTCAGGACAGACAAGGATGGAGGATGGGTGGAAGAGTGTAACAGGGGCTCAGGGCTGGAGAAGATGAGCCATTCAAAGCCCCCCCATTCCCCAGGGAGACCCCCCACAGTCCAGGACAACTGGCCTCCCCAGGTGACCGAGCTCCATGGCCCCCATTAGCCTCAAGACCCTTCCCAATGGCTAGGTTTTGGATTCTTAACCAGTCTTCTCAAATATGGTCCCTGGAGTCCCCAGGCCAGAAAGACCCCAGAGATCTGCCTCTCCCAAGATTTAGAGTGTGCCAGAAGGCCAGGGCTTCTCCTCCAAGTGCAGCTGCAAGCCCAACCTGGCTGTGTTGTGTCTGGGATGGATGGGATGGTCTCTGGCCTGGGAGGGGTATCTGGGCACTGTCCACGGGAAAGCTTCCACCCCCCACCTCACTCCCAGCAGTCCTGTGGATAACCCTTTAGTTCTCAGGAGTTTTTGGCTTGACAGGGTCTGAGCCTACTGGTGGGGCAAGGCCTGGAGAGTCCTGGTGGTTGCCCTGGAAACAGAAGGGCAAGGAAAACGGAGACTGGGCCACATGGGGGAGGCAGGTGCCCAGCTTGCGTGCCTGGAGGGATTGGTGACTCACAGGGATGCCCATGTGGAGAGACAGAGGGCATTTCCTCGTCCTGGAGCCCAAACCAGACAGGGGGCGTGGGAGGGAGGGGACCATCCTGAGCCTTTGTCCTCAGCACAGGTGAATCAGCAGCCTCAGATGTCGTCACCACAACCCCTCCTGCTGCCTCATGCCAGCGTCAGGCCCCAGAACTCTTGATTTTATAGCCTAACTATCCCCACCCCAACCTATCACCACTGCTGCTTGGTTCAACCACCACCATCCCAGGCCTGGACCACAGCAAGAACGTCTTCAAAATGCAAATCTCCTCCGGGATTCCCTCCTGCTTCAAACCCTTCTCAGGCTTTTCCATCACATTTAGGATAAAGGCAGACCATGGGGGCTGCATGTCCACTCCAGACACACCAGCTCAGTTGCTTTTACACCTCACACTGGTTCTCACCATGGGGACTCTGCTCCTATTGTTCACTCTGCCTGGAACTCCTCTCCCACCTCTGCCCTCCTGTTTTGATTCCTTAGCCCCTCCTCATGTTTCAGGTTTCAATACTTGTCACCTCCTCCAGGAAGCCTTCCCTGACCTCTCAACTAGGTCAAATGCCCCATTACAGGTGCTACTGGCACCATGCGCCCCATCCCCTCTGTGTAGCCCTTGTCAGAATCACATGTGTTTAGTGAGTGGTTAGTGTGCAATTGCCTGCCTCTTATGCTACATCCTAAGCTCCAGGAGGGCAAGGCCAGGGACAAGGTCGAGTTTGTCCTCCATTGTCCTGCAGCATGTGGCACTGTGCCAGGTATGCAGTAGGCACTCAGTAAGCACGCACTGAATAGACAGATCCCCAGCCTGCTGGGTTTCCCATCGTGTGTCTGTGGCCCCTCCCCCCACTCCACCCCACCTGCACCCCAGGACCCAGCTCCCCACCTTGGTCCTTTTCCTCTCCAGTCCCCAGAGCCCGCTCATGGTTGGGTTCTTTGGTGAGAACTTGGCTCCCAGACCTCAAGACCAAGGAAAGAATCAAACCTCAGTGACATCAATTGCTCTGACCCTGTGACTCAGAGGAAGTTCGTCCTCCAGAAGACTTCCTCCCTGAGTTTGCATCTGGCTACTCCTCCAGACTCAGGGCCTGCGGCCTTGGGAGACTGTCCCACATCTGCCTAGAAATCAGGTGCCCAGAGAGGGTCAGGGCCCAGCCCAAGGTCACACAGCAAGACTGCCTGCCACAGAGCCCTGCCGAGAACCCAAGGCACCCAGCTCCAGCTCAGGGTTCTCCCTGCGCTCTGATAAATCTGACTATTTTTAGGAAGCTAATTAGCAAGTCAAATATGACTCCTGCTAATAATAATACCACCTTTATGGTTGTCAGAGTCTCTTCATCACCTCATTTGCTCCTGCAACAGCCTCGTGGGCTGGGAAGTACAGGGGGTGGTGATCTCTTAAGAAATGTGGTCCAGGGACAGGAAGTGACTGGGTCTCACACCCTATGAGTGCAGCCCACCGGCCCAGTACAGCCCACTCCTGGGCCTGGTGTGGGGCTCCTCATCTGGACAGCCTCCCCAGCACAGACCGCTGTCTCCCCAGGCCTGCTCCCCTCCCAGGCCCCTACCCCACCCACCCAGCCGCAGCCAGTTTCCTGCCTCTCTCTGTTCCTGGCAGCCCCCTTGGAGCCAGCTCCAGCCCCAAACCTGCCTTCTCAGTCCTGGCCTCAGGTAGCCTCCAGGCCTGGCACCCACTGTTGTTTTTTCCCTGCAAATTCCTCAGCACGTGTCAACGAGAGTTCTGTGCTGTGTGGCCTGGGTTGCCCGCCAACTTGGGACCCTGGTTTCCTGTCAGAATGGAGGATGGCTGTGCCATGAGAGGGCTGGGGTCAGCTCCGTTTCCTGGTCCTGCAGCCCCGTCTCCTGCCCACCTCTGTAGAAGCTCCTCAGACATCTGGCGACACCAGACTGGGCTGGATGGATGCAAACATGAGGTCAGATCCTCGATTGCTTCCTGAGCCCTTCCCAGAGGAGGGAGGCACTTCCCAGAAGGGTGCCAGCAGCCTGTTCAGTCGGGAAACAAGCAGGGTGAGAAAGGAGGGAAAGGAGGGACTGTGTCTGGCCAAGGGCGACAGGGTTCCCATTTCTCGGATGCATGACTGAGGCCGGGCCTGTGAGCGTGGGACCCCTCACCTGTAGAGAGAGCCTGTAGGGAGCCCCAGGGCCTGGTCGAGGGGAGGCTGCATGGGCTCCAAGGGAGCAAGGAGGGAGCAGGTGTGGAGGGGAGCAGACGTCCCACATCAGAGCAGCACCCTGGGCCCCACCTCACTGCATGGGCTGCAGGGGGTGGGGAAACTGGGCTGTTGCCCACCTGGAGTTTGGTGGGAATGGGCATCCCCTGTGGTCACCACCCAGGCACTAACCCACCCTGGGATCTCTTCATCTACCACGACTGTTCGGCCCTGTTGTGTCAGCAGAGAGGGCAGCTTCACAGGAGGGAGATGGGCCACCTCAAAGAGGGGGCCACCCCGCTGAGGGAAGGAGGAAGGAGATGGGGTCACCCTGAAGATGGAGCCACCCTGCTGATGGGACGAGGGGCAGGAGGGACCTCCTCAGGATGGGCAGGGTCACTGCTGTCCCAGGGAAGCCCACAGCTGCCTAGCAGGTGTGGGTTCCTCCCCCTCCATTTCTTCCCTGGCAAGGATGAGACGGCACCCTTCTCACCTGGTCCTGACCAACAGAGAACCCCCACCTCACAGGGGTGGAGCTGTGTTGGCTGTAGGACTGCAGCTGAGCCTGGCAGGGACAGCGAACAATGATGCTAACACAGTGAGAATGAGGCCATCCTTGAGCAAAGGGGGCTGCGTCTGCAGTTGTTCCTGGGGTGGTGGTCTGCCCCGTGGAGCACATGGCTAAGGGAAGGGGTCTGAGATGGTCTCTTACTAGAGTGTTCAGCCCAGCATGTTCCCAATCATGACTTGGGAGGCAGGGCTGGTAAAACGCAGCCATGCTTCAGTCTTCCTGGAAAATCCCCATCGCCCCCTCCCCAGGGGCCCAGGGCCCTCATCTCCCAGCAGAAAATGTCTTAACTGCTTCTCTACCCTGGGACCAGAACCTATGCACCCCCATACCCTGCTCAGCCCCTCCAGGGTGGGACAGGGGAGCCCAGAAGGGGCCACCGATCCCAAAGGCAGGCAGCACCATGAGGGGACTCTAGCCCCACAACAGCCTTATGGCAGATGTCATGCCCATGGGGGCCCCAGTAGGAGGGGGGCAGGATAGGTGCGGGAGCTCTGATGGCTGACCTGTCACTCAGCATCAGGGAATGAACTGCCATTGCCAGACGAGGGCTGGGAGCCTCAGGGAAGCTGTGGCTTTTCAGCTGAGTGAGCGAGAAATATTGGCTACAGTATAGTTGGTGCCCCACTTTCCAAGCACAGGCAAGAGGGGGCGGCCCACTGCCCACAGGCCCTAGTCAGGGCGGGAGGGCTGGGCACGGAGCAGCTGCAGACCCAGGCCGGGCGGTGGAGCAGGCAGATTGGCCGAGACCAGGGACCCTGGTGGGTGGGTGGGTGGGACAGGTGGCAGCCAACACCCCTTCCACTTACCCAGGAGAGGAAAGGGAGGTGTGCTGGGTAAGAAGGGAGCAGCTGGAGGCTACCCAGTCTGTAAGCTCAACAAGACTGGCCTGGGTCACACAGCCAGGGGCGGGGACAGGGCATTCACTCTGGAGCCAGGCCCTGTCCTTAGACCCAGGCCGGAAGGGCCCCTGCCCGGACTCCACACTTTAGAGTGACCCACTCTGGCCCTTCTCTGTTCTCACCTCTCCACAGCAGACAAGGAGATGTGCCCATCTGAGGCCGATGCCCCTCCTGCAAATGCAGGACCCCCAAGTTCCTGCCCGTGAGGCCCCCAGCCCAATTCCAACATTTGCACAGGCCTTTCCCTTGGCCCATCTTCCTATGGGTGGACCTGCATCTGGGGTGCACACCCCGAGGCCTAAAGGGGTGGCCCAGGTGTCGCAGGGTGTGTGGCCGGACCGTGGTGGAGTGGCCTGGGGTGCCCACATGCAGTTCCCAAGGTTGGA
Source organism: Bradypus variegatus (assembly GCA_004027775.1). Classification (NCBI taxonomy): domain Eukaryota; kingdom Metazoa; phylum Chordata; class Mammalia; order Pilosa; family Bradypodidae; genus Bradypus; species Bradypus variegatus. The sequence goes on from PVKY010004493.1 coordinate 10,458, forward strand.
GGCAGGAGGAGGAGGATGGGGCCAGCTCTCCTCCCTGCCACCACACTCCAGCATTAGAATCTGAGGAGTCTGGGAATTCCAAGCTCAGACCCGGCCCTCCAGGTTGTTAGGAAGGTATATTTATCAGGGTAGGAGGCTAGAACATATTTTATTTGGCAGTTTGTTAGCTAGATTTATAACTTTTAAATATATAGACATTTGGGATGTAGGCCTCCATTTGTACTCCTGCATTGGGCCCCAAAAATGTTCAGAGTAGGCCTGTCTGAGGACAAGCCTTGGCCCCACCTACACCCCCAGTTAGTTGGCCCCTGTGGGGAGGGGATTCAGAGGACCCCTGTGGGCCAACCCAAGAGCACAGCTAAAGCAAGCCTGGGCAGGGGGACTGGCAAACAGCCAACTGCAGCCACAACTGTTGACTCTGCCCCCAGTGCTGGGGAGTCCTTGGGGATGAGGAGAACAGGGCACCCCAGAGAGCAGAGGCTCTGTTGCAAAGCTGGGAAGGACACAGAGAGGTTGAGCTAGCGGCCAGGGTCACACAGCCTGGGTGGTGATGCAGTGGCGGCCTGGAGTTCCTGCAGCCGATCCATCTGCCTGCCCCCAAGGCCCACCCACCTGAGCATCCAGCCCCAGCAGCCCCCGCTCTGGGTGCCCTGGTCCCTTTGCGGGGCTCATTCCCATGGCCAAGCCTTTCCTCCTACTGCTCCTACTGTTCCCCGTACCTGGCAGGCCAGGGCGTCTTACCCAGTAGGCCCCTACCCAGTCCTGCCCCCTGCAGCCCCAGCCCCCTCCTCCCAGGCCCCCCTGGTTACAGATCCCTTGGAGGTGGGATCTCAGCTTGGAAAGTGAGCCCACCCTCTTGTCTACAGTAGGGGAGAGGGGAAGACTTAGGCTCCTGGCTCCGGGGCCAGGTTTGCGCTGTGCTTAGGGTAGGACAAGCCTCCTGCTCCTCCAGCTTTGGCTCCCAGGGACTGGGCCCACCTCCCCAGAGCCCCACAGACCCCCCTGGTTCAGCCCCCTGTTACTGCTTGCTCTGCATGATCTCTTACAAGCCTCTCCAAGTTTCTGATCTTTGTAATTTATGAAATGAAGGTAATATAATTTTCCTTGTAAAGTCTTAGAGAGATGAGGTGATATACACACCCAGGCCTGGCACTGGGCCGGGAGTGCCATTGGACTGTAGCCTCCCGCCCTATGCGGAGCCAGAGAACAAGATGGATGCACACCCCTGCCTTCCTGAAGCTCCCATCCAGCTGAGGGACACAGACATCCTCCACCACGAACGAGCAGCCTGGAGGATGCGCGGAGGGAAAAGTGCTGGGGAAGAGGAGGCAGGGGAGGGTTGGAGAGTGTGAGGAGCAGGAGAGCGGAATATGGAAAAGGCTGGTGGAGAAGGACCTCACCGAGAAGGTGACATGTGAGTAGAGCCTCAAGGACGCAGGGAACAGCTGTGTGTGTCTCTCTGGAAGAAGAACGTTCTGGGCAGAGGGAACAGCAGGTGCCCAGTCCCTGAGACGGCAGGTGCCTTGAGGGTTCTAAGAACATCAGGGAGAACAAAAACCCCTGTCGCCTCACCCAGGCACACAGGCCTCTGACTCCCGATCTCATGCCTCCTCCTGCAGGCCCCTTAGCTGTGCAGGGGTGGCTGAGGGCGCCTGAAGGGAGAGGAAGCCTCCTGGCCACAGATTCACCCACAGCTGGCCTCTCTGCAGGGGCTAATGGGGGCCAGAAGAGATTTCATGATCTTTTCTTCCCCATCCATCTTCCTCCCTGGAATGGCTTCAAGGAGGCTCTGAAGGGTCTTAGCACCACGGAGGGCCCACTGTTGGGGCACCACAGTGGGGACTTGGCCTTGGCCCCCACGGGGGCTGGCGGCCAGTGCTTGGGGCCCAGGCATGGTGGCTGGACCTGGCTGCCCTGTCTTGACCTGCAGCCCTCTCTCTGCCTGCCCCCAGCACCACACAAATCCCCAGGAGCTTGTTAGTCCACAAACCACCCCTTCTCTCTGCCCGCTTTGACACAAAGCAAAGGCTCTGGGGTCGAGTCCACCCGTGGTATGGGCAAGGCATGTGAGCCTCTAAACCTTTGTCTCCTCACCTGTAAAATGGGGGCGCTAACAGTGATACCTCCAAGGGTCCTTGTGGGGATTAGAGGGTGCTCATAAGTGCTTTCTTTCCTCCAGGACCCCAAGTCCCCCAGGATGACCCCCATGTCGACCACTGGGTAACAGGACTAAGTCAGCTCTGGAAAGGGGTGGGGGTGGGGTGAGATGAAGCTGTAGGTCCCAGCCCTGCCCTCCGGGAGCTGATGGTCCTGTGGGAGGGGAGTGGAGTTGGGGTTCACCTCCCTTCTGGTGCCTCCCAGAGGAAGGAGTCCAAGAGCCTCAGAGCAAGAATGAGGAAATGCCGGGTGGTGGGTTGGGGCCCTGCTTGAGGCCGGAGACGGAGGAAGTTCTCATTAGTCCGTGAGAGTCACAGGAGCCTCAGCATTCGAGAAAGCTGGGGAGATCAGGAATTTACCAGCCACATGGGAAGTGTCTGGCCGACCATGTGCAGGGACAGATCAGGGCCTTCCCAGGCCCAGTACCCTCAGTAGATTCGCCACACCGCACACCTTTGGGGAGTCATGTCACCTCCCAGAACCTCAATTCCCCCACCTGTCAGATAGGGAGAATGACAGCCCTTTCTCCATAAGCTCATTATGAGACTCAAACCAGGTGAATAATAACCGGCTCACACCGTCTGTGTGTGTGTGTGTGTGTGTGTGTGTGTGTGTGTGTGTAGGTGGAGGGCTGTCAACAAAGGTTACTTCATTTTCCTTGAAGTTAACAAATGTTCCTACTTTCAGAAAAGGGGAAGTCCACGGGTTCCTGAGAAACCTCAGACCAGAAGTCTCCCCAGATGATTGTCTAGCTCTGATGACTTAGTAGGTGAGGTCCAGGTGAACCTGGAAGGGAAGGGGTGACCGGACGTGAGCTATCACAGCCAAGCCCTCTCACCTGAATTCTCACCCCACACTGCAGCCAGCCCCGGTCGGGCCCCAGACATCCATTCCCACTTGGACCTGTGGACCAGGCCCTGGAGAGAGTGGTGAGCACCCGGAAACTCTCCAGATCCGGGCAGGAGGTAGGCACAGGAGCAAGAGGCAAAGAGAGGCAGTGGGCATCTCTGGTCATGACATCAGAGTCTCCAGCAGCACCCGAGGTCCACTGAGCAATGCCCAGACACCCGTGCCTGGCAGCCAGGCTCCACAGTTGGACCCTGGCCCTCATCCCTGCCCCTCACCCCCAGCAGCCCCTCCGCCCCACTGCCTTTGCTGAAGCCATTCTCCCACCCCTCCCACACCTTCCACTGGCCCCTGCTTGGTTCCCCTTCCTCTTCCCAAAGACACCCTAGATTGAGCCCCACCAGGGGGCCTCTCTCCTCTCCCCTTCCTCCCAGGGAGACAGACACCTCCCTTCCCACCCCACCCTGCCCCAGGCATCCCCTCCGCCCCCATCGTCAAGGCTCCAGCCACACTGACTCCCACGTGCCTGCCGGACGCCACCTCGAGGATGTCCCCAGGCCCTCACAGAGCTGCTGAGCCCCCAAGCCTGCCCTCCCTTCTCGCTCACTGTTGGCACAGATGCTGAAACCGAGCATCGCCTTTCACTCACTAGTTTCAAGTCCTTAAATGCCTTCCTTACTGTCAACTTCCCAAACGTACAGACCCCAGCTGCTCACTCCACACTCCATTTGGACACCAACCAAACTTCTCTGATTTAATACATTCCAGCTCCCGCGCCTCATGGCACCACCCCCCGATCCCCCCCACATCCTTCTCCACCCGAGAAGCCAGCTCAGGCCTTCCTGCTGCTCAGACCTAGAGCCGTGGCGCATCCTCGCTGTCCCTCTGCAGTACACTGGCAAATCCTGTGGTTCTGCTTTCACAGGACATGCAGAATCTGGCCACTTTTCGCCCCCTCCTCCACCACCACCTGGGCCGAGCCGCCATCATTTCTGGTCTGTATGATCATGGCAGCCCCCTAATCAGTCTCTCTGCTCCCGTCCTTGTCACTCCTGCCCCCAGTCTGTTCTCAGCACAGTAGCAGCCAGAGTGGTCCTTTTAAGATACATACCACCAGGTCACGCCCTTCTCCTGCTTACACTTCCCCAACGGCTCCCCCATTGCTCTCAAAGTAAAAGCCTAGGATCTGGCTCCCTGACCTCCCTGCCCCATCTCTTGCTGTCATCCCCTTACTCTCCTCCTGGTTACACCAGAGGGGCTCCCCCGTTATAGCAGTCAGGCTAGGCTCGGTTATGCTGCGCTTACACCCAGTCACAGCTCCTTCACGCTTCATGTCTAGCCAAGACAGCAGGGAGCGAGGCTCAGCATCGTCCTCACTCAGGGACAATGTCAGGGGCTTCGGGAACATCGCCCGCTCCCTGGCGGGATGCAGGAGACGTACAGGCCCTCTCACCAGCTCTCACCTGCGGCAGCCGGGCAGCAACGCCCGTCCCTTCCACTCCCATCTCACCAGCCGGAGCAAAGTGCCCGGCTGTGCCGAACTCACGGGGAGGGACTATCGCCCACCCTACGCCCAAGGGTAGAAGGCAAACAGACACTGGTGACAGTGGTGACTGGCCACACTTGTTGCAGTGTGCTCCCGCCTCGGGGCCTCCGCCCTGGCTGCTGCCCTGCCTGGAATGGCCTTCCCCCAGATGTCCTCTGGCTCCTTCAAATGTCAGCCTCTCAGTGAGGCTTTCCCTGACCATCCCGGCTAAAATTTCAGAAGCCCCCTTGACGTGGACTGCTGATCACCCTTACCCTTATTTTTTTTTCCCATAGTACAACAGAGTATATGATTTACACATTTATTATGCTTATGATTTATTGTCTGTCTCCACCAGCTACAATGAAAGCTCCCTGAGGGCAGGGATGTTTGTCTGTTTTGGTTACGGAAGCAAGCCCAGCCCCTGGAATAGCGCCTGGCACCCAATAGGTACTTGATAATTTTGCAACATGAATGAATGGATGGATCTTGGACTCCCTCCTCTTCCAGAGCGTCCATCCTCCACTCACCACCTCGTCTTATTGTTCCCACCTCCTTAAAAGCTTAAAATATGCACCCTTATCCCTATTCCAATGCCACTGCCCTCCCCCAGGCCCTTGTTTCTCTTCTGGTTTGTTGTAACAGCCCCCTGGCTGTCTCCTGCCTGCGCCTCCCCTTTCCAACCAGCCACAGCCCGGGTGGCAGGATAGAACAGTGATTCAGGTGTGGACTCAGGAAACAAACCGGCTGGGTTCTTCTCTGGCTCCACTATGTACCAGCAGTGTGGCTTTGTGCTAGTTCCTTAACTGTTCCATGCTCTATTTCCTCATTTGTAAAATGGGAATGATGATAACAGAAACTTCCTCATGGGGCTTGGATCTGTTGAAAGCTGGGTTGTTTGTTTGTTTTTCCTATTTACATATACTCCATTTTAAGAAGTTTAAGTAAGAGAATGCATGTAAAGTGCATTGTTAACATGGGTTATTGCTTTACAATTGCTGGGTCTTAGGAGACAAGTCAGATCAAGCCATTTCCCTGCTGAAACTGTCCTTTGGCTCCTGGCAGCTTTCAGTTTCTTCTCTGAGCCTGGGGGCCCTCTGGAGCAGGTCTCCCTCTTACTTGCCAGGCCCCATCCCCTTCATTCCAGCCACACTGAACTCCCCAGGGTTTCCTGAACACATCATACTGCTTCCCGTCCCTGGCCTAGGCGTGAGTCAAAGCTTTCTCTGCTCTCCATTGATCTGCACTTACCTTTTGACTTAACAAAAATCCCAGAGCTTTTCCCATATTCACACACAGAAAGCTTCTACATTCTTTTTTACAGCTGCATAGTACTCCATCATGATGACATACAGTAGTTTATGAAGGCAGTCCAAGCTTGTTGGATATTTAGGGTGTTTCCCATCTTTTGCTGTCATAATATTGTCCCTATGTCATACGTCTACAAGTGTCTCTGTAGGATAAATTCCTAGAGCAGAATTGCCAGGTCCAAAAGCAGACCCTTTTGTCATTTCGATAAATATTGTCAAATTGTCTTCCATTGGGGTTATGCCATTTCTTTATCCCCACTAGCAAGGTGTGATGTTCCTGCTCTCCCACAGCCTCACCTACCTGGAGGGGTCTCCAACAAAGCCCAGACTGGGTGACTCTCCTTCTCAGCCTCCCGCTGCACAACGCTGCCTCCCACAGAAACCCCGTGGTGGCACCGGCTCTACTTCCCATCTCCTTCAGGGTCAGCCTTCTTGAGCCCATGGCAAGGAGGCTCAGGGGGCCCAGCTAGGAGGCATTGGAGTTAGCGAGGAGGGGAGGCCAGCCCCCAGACTCTTCAGATCACTTTGAGCCTTCTCTCAGGTTGGTGGGCATGGGGTCTTACCCACGTTCTCCCCACCTGAGTCTCTTCTCTCCTGGCTGCTGCCTGGGCCCACTCGAGCAGCAGAGAGAGTGCAGCAGTGGGGGGCATCCCCAGGAGCCAGTGACGGGGCTGCAGGACCAGGTCCCCACTGGGCCTGCACGGTCAGACCCCTGGAAGAGGGAATGGCAAAACACTGGCCCCTGGAAGCACCAGCACCAGCCTACACCCTGGCTGCACTCCCTCACATGGGCAGCCTCCCACCGGCCCACACAGAGGCAGAGCTGAATCAGCTGCCATCTGCCATGGGGGGCAGGGAGGGGGGTGCCCCGGAGGCCCAGCCAGCTTCGTGCAGGAGGCATCCCTGCACTGACATGCGAGGGGCTCCAGGTGGTCCCAGCTCTCGGCCCACTGCCGGCTTCAGGGAAAGGTCCTGCTCCATGGTGGCTGAGTGCTCAGGGCCCTTCCAGTGCCACCCAGCTGCTCTCTGCCCTGCTGTCCCCACACACCCTCTTGCTCTCCAGTCAGTCATGTGGAAACACTTCCAGTTCTGCAAGCAGGTCACTCTGCTCCCCATCTCCACGCTTAGGACACGCGGTTCCCCTCAGCCTCCTCCTTGGCCCGGCTAATGCCCACTTTGTCACAGAGACAGAATTCAAGAATCCCTTTGGCCAGCCTTCCCCAACCCCTCACGAGTTTTAATTGCCCCATTCTGGGTCCCCCGCCCATCTGGAGGGCTCTGACCACGTGCTGGTTCTGACCACACTGGGCTGCTCTTCCCAAAGGCCAGGTGGATGTCCCCACGTCCCTTCACCTCGGCACTGGCCTGGCCGGGGCACAGAAAGAGCTACACGTGGGGCTGCTGAGCCATCCCCGGGGAAGTTTTTCAGCCATGAGGAGCTCATGGTGTCACGAAAATCCCCCACCAGGGCAGCCCCAAGGAAAAGCCAGTCCTTAGGGGACCCTTGCTAAAGATCTAGAAATTGCCCCCTAAGCCCCCGGGTGGCCCTGAGATGGGGAAGTGAGAACTTGGGGAGGCCCAGGTGGTGGGAGGCACTACAGGGACATCTGACTTCTGGACTTTCCCACCCCCCCCGGGACCAGCCCCAGGGCTGCCAGGGAACAGGACTAAAAGAAGAGCATGGCCTGGGTAGGGAGAAGAGGGAGGAGAAGGCATCAGGGGTGGAAGGGCAGAGAGCTGGGCTGGAGAGGGACGTGGCCCCCTTCCAGCTGCCAGAGCTGAGTTCCCCCAGGAGGAGGCTTCTGGGCAAGGGAGGGAGCGTCAAGGGAAGGTTGAGGAGCAGTCCTGGATCTCTCTGCCGGGGCCCCCAAAGAATTTGCCCCAACCCTGGAGAGACCCAGTGAACCAAGGATATGGAGCCAGCCCCAGCCACTTCCACCTGCAGGGCCCCAAAGCCCAAAGGTGGCCCAAGGCCTCAGATGGAGCCCACCTTTGGTAAATCCTTGTTGTGGTCTCTGAGCCCATGTCATCATGGTAACGTGGTGTGGAAAATGTCCCTCCAGCCTTGGGTAAGGCCTGAACTTGCCAGCCAACCCCCACCCCACCTGCCGGCACCTCCATCGCACCAGCCCCACCGCACACTGGCAGAAGGACCAGGGCCTCTCCTGCTGTCGGGGAAGATGGTGCTGCATCTAACCCTGTCCCACCCACTCACCCACAACCCCGGACAGGGCCCGCTACTCACCCTGGTCCCTGCCAGTCACCGAGGTTGTGCAAGAAAGGGGGAAAGTGCCTTTAAACCTAGTCCTATAAAGTGTGAGCTCACTGAACAAACTTTCCCAAAACCCTCGCTTTAGGGACCAGTCACTACCCACTTGGAGGCTCCAGGCTCCAAGACATGAAAGCAGGAGAGGCCAGTGACATCAGCAGCCAGCTAGGCTCTGCCCCGGCTCACCCCCACCCACCCGGGACTAACCTGGCCCAGGCCCCCAGCCTCTTCCCTCAGACAAGGTCACTGGCAGGGGAGGTGGCACACTGAGTGCAGTCAGGCCCTGCTCCAGCCTCCAGGGATCAAGATGGGCTGGAAGTCACCTCACCACCCACACAAGCAAACCCCCAGCCCCTGGGGTCTCAGGGGACCCGTGAGGCAGAACTGAAAGCAGGCAAGAGAAGAAACCAGCTGAGCAGTGCGCAGGGGCCTCTGTCTCCTGCTCCCTCAGCCCCACACACCCTACTTAGAGTCCCCTGCCCCCAGCCTGGGAAAACCTTTGAAGCTTGGCTTCCTCCCACCTGGGCCCTTTAGCTTCTTGCCACTTTCTCAACTCTGCCCTCTGCCTCGGCACCCCCCCTCCAGGTCTCAC
>PVKY010004494.1:0-19152 GCA_004027775.1 Bradypus variegatus
TGTTCCTGATCTTAGAAGAAAGCATTCAGTCTTTCACCATTAAGTATGATGTTAGCTGTGGGTTTTTGTAGGTAACTTTTATGAGGTTGAGGAAGTTTCCTTCTCTTCTGAGGCTGCTGAGAGTTTTTATCAGCAATGGATGTTGGGATTTTGTTAAATGCTTTTTTTGCATCTACTGAAATAATTGAGTGACTTTTGTCCTTTATGCTATTGATATGGTGTATTGCATTAATTGCCTTTGGGATGTAAACAAACCCTACATTTCTGGGATAAGTCCTGCTTGGTTATATATCTCTTCTTAAAGCACACTTCTTACATAATTTACCCATTGTTGAGACTTTGGGGATCACAAAATTGAAGAAAATGTGTTCCCTGCCTTCAAAAGGTTACAATCCAAGCATATAAGACAAATAATACTAATGTGTTAGTGGGATGCCCAATCAAGGAAGGTACAAAGCACCCTAGGAGCTTGCAGGCAGGGGCAGGAAGAGCTAGTAAGGCTTCCTGAAAGAAGCAGCCTTGAGTTGGATCCTCAAGGAGACTGGGAAGAGCACACGGTAGACAAAGGGAGACAGGCACAAAGGTCCAGTCACGGAGAACCCGTGTGTGTGGAGAAGGGCAAAGACACAGCAGTGCTGCCGGGATGTTGGACAACGTAGGACTTGGAAATAAGAGAGAGAAGGGATTCTGCCTACAGCCTGGGCTGGGGAAAAGGGCCTGAGCTCCAGCTCTGAGTCACCAGGGACCAAGACGAGGACCAGGCCGGGGGGGATGCTAACGGAGACAGGTCACAGCAGGTCACACACATGCTGAGCAGCTGAGCAGGTCGGACTCGATGACCCCACCCAGGGGGAAGTGAAGGAGCCTCAGGAATATGGAGCAGCATTTCCAGGTCACAGAGCTAGTGGTGACGGAGGCTGGGTGTAAACCCAGGCCACGCTCACTCCAAAGACCTTTAACCTCACTTACACCTCTCTTAGAAAACAAGGAAGTTGTATGGTCTGGTAGATTGAATCATGTCTCCCAGGAAAAAAAACAAACAAACATGTCCTTAATCTTAATCCACATTCCAGTGGGTAAGAACCCACAGTAAATAGGATCTCTGAATATGTTAAGGCGAGTTGAGTCGGGGTGTGGACTCGTTTGTGAACAGGTCTTCATTAGGTGCAGCCAACTGAACGAGGGTGGTCTTTAATCGGCTTGCTCAGGCCTTATAAAGAGAGCCCAGAAGTCACGGAAGCCAGAAAAGAGAGGACATCCCATGTGAAAGCCGGCAGACATACAAGCCAGGAAAACCCAAGGACGTCTGGGCAGCCACCAGAATGCACAGACTCTGGGAGAAAGCCAGCTTTGCCGATATCCATGAGCCTCAAAACCATGACCCAGTGAGTTCTCGTTGTTGAAGCCAACCCATTGTACAGTATTTGTCATAGCAGCTTGGCAAACTATAACAGATGGAATCATCTCTAAAGTCTATTTTAAAATTCAAGTCAGTATCTAGTGGGCCCATTAAAAGCTTCTGAGCATGGGAGTAACATGCCCAGAACTGTGTCTAAATTAAAAGAGAACCTGATTTGTTGAAACATGAACATTTAGAAGAGCTTTAAGCCTCACTCCCAGCTTTTATGATACAGTCCGGCCACCATCCTAAATTAGATGGGGAAAACACATTGGTAATAAAGACACATTGGTAATAAAGCAGGTGTTTTCACACGCCCCCCTATGGTGCAATGCCTCTAGCCGCCAGCAGGGGTCCTCGCTGCTCACCCGCACGCCTGCCAGGTTAAGTAATCTGGAGCAGCTGGGCGGGGCACAGCAGGCACCTGGCCAAGCTGAGAAGCCTGTGGGGGAGGGCAGGAGGGAAAGAAGGCGGAGGGGTGTATGGTAAGGAAAATGGCCTCCAAGCAGTGGTCCGGCCTCTGTCCCAGCTCCTGGGAGGTAACCTGCACATCCGTGGACTTTTCCAGGTAGGAGTCTCTGTGTTGCTCATTGCCCCCCTCCCCCACCGGAGAGCCTAGGCTGACCCAGATGACCCAGGGTGGGGCCTGCCAGCCAGAATGGGGCACCTGATTGGGGGCTCGGGGCTTTGAGCCCGACTTCCGGGGGCGGGGCGGGGCGGGGCTGGAGCTGGAGTTCAACCGCGTGGTCCGTTCTTCACTCACTCACGCCTGCTTGATGAAGCGGTAAGGACAGCTTGACACGGAAGCTCGGATAAGCGCCCCTGGGTGGTAAAATACCTTGATGTGCTGCAAAGGTGACAAGCTCTGACTACTCCCAGCCTCGCCCCACCTGCTTCTTCTTTTGCTGGTCCTGATTTGCAATCTTTTGGCTCTAATAAAACCGTAATCCTATGTAGAGCATTTCCTGAGTTATGTGGGTTCTTCTAGTGAATCATCAAACTTGAGGGGTGGAGGGAACTTCCGAACTTGCAGCCACTTGGTCAGAAGTGAGGGTGACCCTGGGAACCCCTGAACTTGCAGCTGAAGTGAGGGTGGCCCCGTGGAGAACTTTGCCTTTAATCCACGAGGTCCGACCTAGCCCTGGGTCATTAGAGTGGGAACTGCATTGCAGCGGACCAGGGAGGGAACGGGGTAAGGCAGCTGGGGAAAGAGCAGAGCTGCTGGAGGAGGTAACTGGAGCCTCCACTGCCTCCTGCAGTCAGAACAATGGGTCTAAATCCTTGTACACCAGAATTGCCAGCCCAGGCCCCAGCTGACATTCTGATTTGATGGGCCTGAGTGAGGCCTGGGCATCAGTGTTTTTTAAGGAGAGTCAAGCTGAGAACCACGGTGTCTGCCAATGTGTTCAGAGGGGTGTTTGGGTGGGCTGGGGGTGGGGGGAAGGAGTAGGAAAGGCCCAGGCTCTCTGGATTCCATGACTGTACACTCAGCACATTGCTAAATGCCCCGCGTACTGTATCGCTTTTTTACAGTGGTGACCCTGAGGCACAGATTGGTTAAGCAACTTGCTGAAGACCACACAGCTAAGTGGATAAAGCCTGGAGGTCTGTAAGACTCCAAGGACTGATTCTGAACACACAGGTGAGCCTGTGCTCACTAAGGTGACTGGTCCTGTGGGATGCTGGGGTGAAGGGAAGCCAAGGGCACGTACACACAAGCCATATGACAGCTCCTGGAACTCAAAGGATTCCCTGGCCTGACCTTCCATCATGCAGGTTGGGGAGCTGAAGCTGGAGCGGTGCCGCGACAGGTTCAAGAGCACACACACCCCCTGGCAGACCTTACCCCGGGCTCCAATCTTCCTGCCTCCCACATACACACCTGCCCCCCTCATGTGGGTTCAGGTGGCCCGGGAATCCTCAGCAAGCAGAGTTCAGGGAACTCCTCGCTTATTGGACAAATCCATGGGGTCCTGACTGCACGTGAAAGTGTCCGGACAGAATGATTAGGAACGAGTGGTCTAGGCTGCAGCCGGATAACAAACGCTCCTGACACTTCCTGCAGGGCTCGCTTCCTGGGTGTGAAAGAACACAGCAGGGGAGAAAGAAGCCAAGCTGAGAAAGCCACATGCCGTCTGATCCCAACTACAGGGCATTCTGGAAAAGGCACAACTATAGAGGTAGTAAAAAGAGCAGTGGTTGCCAGGGGTTCAGGGTTGGCTGGGGGATGGGGGGATGAGTAGGTGGGGCCAAGGCAACTTTAGGGCAGTGAAACTATTCTGTTTGATACCATAATGCATGACATCATGCATGCATCAAAACCCACCGAACGGCACAACACAAAGAGTGACCCCTACTGTAAACTATAGGCTTCAGTTACTAATAGTGCATCATTATAAATGTCCCACATCGAAGCACGACATGTAGGTGGCGGGGAGTGTCGGAGGGAGAGAGCGTTTATGGGAACTCTCTGTATCTTCTGTGCAATTTTTCTGTAAACCTAAAACTGCCCTAAAAAAAGCCAAAACCATATGAACTACAAGTAGAAAACATGCTTTTTTAGGTGTGAAATTGGGTCCTTCAAGCATGCTAAAATAACGATTTCCAAGCCTCCTGTGTACTATGATAGAGGTTATCAGAGATTTTCTAGGGTTTCTCTCGGGAGCCAGCCACAAGCGATCTGGTTGTTTGGCCAGCACTGCCCTTACACAACTCTCTTCTCCACCCTGGGCTGTCTCGCCAACAAAAAGATGCCAAGATGCAACTGTTTGCCATCTCCCTTTCTTCCTTCCAGAATTGTAAACATACCCCAAGAGCACAAGGGGGACTGGGACTGTGATGGTTTGAAGCTGTATGTACCCCAGGAAAGTTCATGTTCTTTTAATCTATTCCTGTGGTGTAGACCTATGGTAGGTGGGACTTTTTGATGAGGTTATTTCAATGGAGATGTGACCCACTTCATTCAAGGTGGGTCTTAATCCTTACTGGAGTCTTTTATAAGAGGATAGAGGACAGAAAAAAGCCCCATAGGAGCTAAGAAAGAAGCTAAGAGAGAGAAGGACACGAACTGAAGCTTAGAAAGGAAGCCACAGACAGAGCAACCAGAAGCGGACAGCAACGGAACCTGGTAGAGAAGGGCCAACAGAAGCCGCCATGTGCCTTGCTATCCGACAGAGGAGCCCATGCTCTCTGGTGGCCGGTTCTCAGGGAGAAATCATTGCCTGCTGATGCCTTGATGGACATTTTCATGACATAAGAACTGTAAGCTTGTAAATTAATAAATCCCCACTGTAGAAACCAACCCATTTCTGGTATATTGTGTTTTGTCAGCTTTACCAAACCAAAACAGGGACCAAATGTCCTCGTCTGAAATTGGAGTGCTGGCTCTTCTCCCGAAGACGTACACATCTCTGCCTTCTGTGAGCTTCCAGCTGAGTGGAAAGGAGGAGCTTCTCCTCCTGGGGTGCAGTATGGCGGGGGGCTTGCTCCTTGGCAATGCAGCCCAATCCCCTCCTCTTCTGACACACAAATCCCACCACTGGTTCCCGGAGAGCATCACTCTCTGAAGAGGCGGCTGGGATCTCACCAGATGCACCCCTTGTACCTCCTACAACATTTGGGCAACTCTCCGATGGAATTTTCTCAAGCACCTTAGTGCTTCATAAATGAGAACCTTGTTCTGTTGCTCTTCATTTTTCTTTGATAAATAAAGACCGTAATGGGAGGGATTTATAATGAGCCAGGCAACAAGTTACCGCCACAACGACACGCGAGCTGACGTTTACTGAATGCTGACTTGGTGCCAGCCTGGTTTTAAGTGCTCTACAAGCACTGCCGTGGTGAACCCTGTTGCCCACTGTAAACGGTCAGTACTAGTTCTTTCCCCAGAACAGAACTGGAGCCCTCAAAGCCTGGCAGCCACCTCCGGGTCTCACGGGCACAAAGCACCACCCTCTGTGGGTTCTCTTCAGGAAGGAGCTCGCTTGGAGACAGGAAGTTATAACTGTCTCAGAACCTTTCCAAATCACAGCACTTACCATACCAGCTATTTGCGGGAAAGAACATTTACAAACTGCACTCACCTTTTCTCTCTGAATTCCTGCAGGAAGCTCAACCCCTTTGGCTGCAAGAAATACCCAGCTTGACCTGAAGCTGATGTTCCTGATTTCTTTACTCCCAAGAGCTTCAATGGCTTTCTTGGCATCATCCTTCAGTCTGAGGGCAAAGACAAAAAGCAGGAGAGTGTTTCACATGTGCCAACAGGCGGGCAGCATGCTGTACGTGTGTGCGCACTGGGACAGAGGTTCTGAGCCCTCTCACCTCCTTGTGTGGCAAACAGGAGGAGGTACAATGGCACCCACACTGGGTGTGTGGAATTTCTAGTTTACTGTATGACAATGTTTAGACCTCAGTCTGAGGCAGGTAATTTTAATTCTCAACGCAGAAAAGCCCTTGTATGTTAGGGTCCAGTTATCTCCTCACACCCAGCCAACACAGTTTCCTGTCCTTGTTGCCCCTTTTTACTGAGCACAAAATAAGGTTGACGGAAGTCACTGAAAAACCAAAGCAAAGGTCAAAAACTGTCTTATATTTGAAAAAAGCTAGTGTCACAAAGAAAGCAGAAAATCTAAAGGATACTGCCATTGGAAAACGCTTCACTGTAGAGTGAGCAGAGGAAGGAGAGCAGAAAGGGATAAGAGAAAAAAACAAGTTCAGATTTTCCTAAAGGAATTAAATTAAGAGTTTTTCCAAGCGTGTTCCAAGGACTCTCAGCATAAGAATACTCCGTGAAAAAGGGCTCTGAAGTCAAATAAATTTGGGCAGTACTGTGGCCTGCGGCACCCTCTTGGAAACTCATACAGCCACGGAGCACTGTGAGGCCCCGATCAGGTCAGCAGACAAGGCACGGGTGCTCACTTGGCAGAACTCACTTTGAGAAACACTGAGTTGAGTTGTAATTCTCCAGGGGAAACCACTGCACAGATTGTGTGCACACGCATGGGCAGTTTCTTGATCCTTCTTTGGTTCCTCATATAGAGACATTTTCTCAATTTCGTTTCCTGTTTCTCTGAGTCCCACCCTGAGTCGAGCACTTCTGTCAGTTCTCATTTTATCCTACTTAGGGCCAGCTGTGGCTTCATTGTGTTACCTGGAAAAACTCTCTAATCTGACTTATTTGCTCTAGTGCTTAATGACCTAGATTCTCCCACATTATGGATTGAAAACTGTGTCCCCCAAAAAGACACGTTCAAGTCCCAATTTGCAGTCCTGATGAATGGTGACTTATTTGCAAGCAGGACCTTTGAGGAAGTTATTAGTTAAGAGAAACTGGATCAGGGCAGGCTCTTAAGCCAGTAGGACTCGTGTCCTTGTAAGCACAGGAAATCTGGCCACAGTTAGTAAGGAAGAGACAGATGGACAGACGTCTGGTCAGCCGTGGGATGGAGGCAGAGACCGAGTTATGCCACCGGAAGCCAGGGGCGAGGCGTGCCCTGGGCTCTCCCCCTTGAGAGGAAGTGTGACGTGCACATGTTTTCCTTCTTTCTCCCGAAAGCAGCAGCCGGCTCCTGGGCTGCCTCACCTTCCCTTGAGAAGGTCACGAGGGGCTCTGAGGAGGCCCAGCCCCTCCACCCCCGCCTGGCCAGGCCTCCTGCCCACTGCTGCGACACGCCCGTGGGTGCTTACCTGCTGCTCCCATCGTCGTGGGTCACCATGAAGAGCAGAGATCCCTCGGGCACACTCTGAATAAACTTAGTCATGGGTCCGGAGTTATCTGTTGGGTCAATGCATACCAGGGCTAGGATCTCCTAGAGACTGGAGTCTTGGCCGTGGAGCTGTGCTCCCTTCTGTGCTCAGGGTCCATATCCTCCAGGAATCCTCTGACCCCTCCTCCGTCTTCTCCCAGCTGTGCCAGTGGTGCCCGGTGACTGCACCAGCAAACGGGTACCCGGGTTCCGAGGTGGGACCCCGGGGTGGAGTGCAGGGGACAGGAGGGAAGGAACTCTCCTGGAACCTTGCCACAGGGTTATAGCTAAAAGGGGTCGACATAAGGAGCTTTGGGGGACTGAGGAACAAGGCAACTGGTGCTCCTGGAGGAAAGAACCTCCTTAGAAATCAGATCCTGAAGATGGATTCCATCAATCGGACTGAAATGAAAACATCTGCAGCATGGTCAGGGCATTCTCAGAAATCAGTAATAAAGGACCCAGCCCAAAGCAGTGGCCTTTGTAGACCAGCGCAGCCCACAGGAAACGCTGCAGAGCTGAGCACAAGACAGTCCAGAGCAAACTGGAACACGGGCAAGTCTGTGCTGAGACCCAGCCATGCCCGCAGAGGAAGGAAGCCCCATGATTTGCCACTTGGATTCCGGCATTTTCTACCACTCTTATCAATTTTCTTTCTGAAAACTTGTTTCCAACACCCCTGAGAGTTAGAAAGAAGAGGGACCCCTGTATCCCGACAGACACCTGCAGCCAAGATCTGGTGCCTGGAATGGAAGTCCATGGTGGGGGAACGGGCACCTCAGGGCTTCCAGGAACAGGGGCTCTGAGCCCAGCAGGAATTTTGCTGATGACAATCAGGGCTGGATGCTCCTAACATCATTTTACATTTGATTAAAACAAACAAAAAAAGACATTTTCCCTTCCTATTATTGGATGATGGCACAGCAGGGAAAGACATAGGAAAAGCGTGATCAGAGAAAAGATACGATGTGAATTCAGTTAGAACGTAAGAGGATTTACATAAGACTGTTCTAGAAAACACACATAAGTTGCTAGCCATTTCTTTTTAGTAGGCAAGATAAGAATGTCTGACATTTTTTGTGTGTATATCTAATGTTAATTTTATGTTTTTCATCCACTTGAACAGGAAAATAATTTTCTTACCATCTTTGTACATATCAAAATATCTTGTCTCTGTCACTTTCCCGGTTGTATCTGAAAATGAAAGAAAGGGTTTTTAAAAAGAAAGTTCATCAGAACCCAGGAGGCACTTGAGGCACGAGAGCCGTCACAACGGTGTGTTTCCATTTCTCTCCAGGAAACCTGGCTGAGGAGATGACCCCACCTGAGGAAGAGGGGCTGCCTTCCCTGCAGGAGAGCTTTCACCAGGGACAGAGAGCCAGGGCGCCCAGCTGCTCCGGCCTCCTGCCAGTAACATCTCATCTTCATTCCTTCCTTCCCTACTCATCCCACCTCTTCCCCTGGAAACACCAGAGCCCCCAGCTCGTCCCAGCCACTGCCCCGGGACCCTTGTGGTGGCTGGTCCAGAACAGGGGAGGCTTCTGGGGGTATTTTCCAGCAGGAAGCGGACTGGGGCAGACAGGGCTTCCTTGCCCTGGGGAGAGGGTAGGAGCCCAAGGGGAATTTAAGCAGATGAGCTTGCTCTTAAAGGGCAGGACAGTCTGAAGCCCCTTACCACAGAGCCACTCCCTGGCTGGTGTGTGTGTGTGCATGTGTGCACACACATGTGTGTGTGTGTGCATCTGTACGCATGCATGTATGTGTATGCATGTGTGTGCCTATGTGGATGTGTGTGCATGCGTGTGTGTGTGTATGTGTATGTGTGTGCATGTGTATGCATGCGTGTATGTGTGTGCATGTGTGTGCCTATGTGGATGTGTGTGCATGTGTGTGTGTATGGCAGGGGCACTGTCCATCCAGGAGGGGGACTCCGGTGTGGTCTGCAGAGACCTGCGAGCCGCCAAGGAGCCTTGTGCAGGCAGCAGGCAAGCCCTTCCCCGGACGCCGGGGCCCCAGGGTAGATGTGTTTCTACTCTGACATCTGCAACTAACAACCTGACCCTGCAGCCTGGACTGCCATTGGCTGCCTGGAGGAGCCACGGAGACACGGTGAGCATCTTTTGGGAGGATGAAGTTTAATTAAAAGTGTGTCCTCCATGTGCCCAGAAGCAGAACAGCCCAGGCTGAAGGGAAAGGTCTATTTGTTACCTGGAAGTTTAATGAGAACTTGGAGCATAATAAGGTTTGTTTTGCAGCAGTATTTTTAAAGCATGACTGATTAGTTTGTTGATCCTTAAGATATATGGATCCAGTCCATCAGTAACACAGAGTCCCCGCCCTCCAGGTTCCTGCCAGGAAGTATAACCTCCATTGTCTGCTGTGTATCTTGGAGCTAAGCCTGGTAGGCATGAACTGCATTTTTGGAAGGACACAGAACAACCCTTTCCTCTTTGCATTTTAGGTTCCCCTGCTGGATCATCGAGAGGCATGCCTTATGAAACTGTCCCCCCAGACCTTCTAGGGTGTTTACTGTCAAGGACCTCCAGTGGCAGCTGTGATTGTTTTGCTCCAGCCCCAGCTCCACGGATGCTCTCCATCCCCATGGCCAGTTTATCTGGGTTTAAGTCTGCCATCTGCTGTCTTTTTTTTAAATCTACTTTTTCATCTATACTTGTCTTGTGGACATGGGTCAAATTCCTTTATTTTTAAGGATAAATCACAATCAGCAAAAAATGAGGCCCTGTAAAACTAAATAAATATATAATTTAAAAATGCATTAAGATATAAACATAGACAAGAGGGTGTGGAAAAATCACTCCATTGAATACCACAGTATCTTTGAAAATCTGATGATAGAGCTTTTAAAGAAGTCTTAAAGAAAACATTTGATAACTTACAGTTGACAATGGCGATATTTATTCCTCTTGCAACATTTCCAGTCTTTTCCCCGATGAGCCTGAAATTTAAATAAGAGTTATTCAAAGAACGTCTTTGTTACTAAGAAGTGAGTCCTGGCTCCCCCAGCCCCATCCCCACTCCCACCCCGGCTTCATCAGGTCCTCTCTGGGTGTAATCCTTGTCACCAATGTCACACAGCATCCCCTCTCGGATGTGCGCTTGCCTAGATGCAGCTCCCTAGAAAGTCTTCCCCCTCCTCCCTGTCCATACACATCCAGCTCCCCCAAGTTGCAAAAGTCTCAGTGCCACAGGGCACCCAGACACGGGCTCTAATCTTATAATCAAACACATGGAGAGCAAGATGAGAAACCAGTATTTGTTTAGCACAGGCTCTTTACAAATGTTCTTTCGCCCAATCTTCCACCATCTCATGAATATTTGTTCTTCTGTTTTATAAATATGAAGTAGTGAGAGATGGTCAGTGACCCAGTCCACGCCTGCTCCTCCTCACCTCGCACACAGCCGCGTCCCCGTCGGCCGACTCGCACAGGCTTTGCTGAGCCCCTGGGATTGTCTCATCCAACCACAAACCGAACCCAGTTTATCTCCTTGAATAAAGACCTTAGAGCACTTCACTTAATTTTTACTTTTGAGTTGGAGATGTGGAAATGTCAAATTCAAGAGAATTGTTTCCTAAAGCCATGGAGATTAAGTAACTTTCCAGGAGAAAGGCTGAGGGTTTGTGCGTGTCCACCCCTTCGTCAGTTTTTAGTATCAATGCTGTGTTAGCCCCGTAAAAAGAATTTTGGAGCTTTCTTCCTTTTCCCATGCCTTGGAATAGTGAATATAGCATTGTAATATTTTGCTTCTCACATGTATAACTGAACTGTCAGTGAGACTTCTAGCTCTTTGATGACTTTAGAAAATATCTCATAAGAACTTGAAAGAAGCAAAAACAAAACAAAACAAAACAAAACCTTACATTTCTGATCATGGAAAATTGGGTAATCTGAACCTATCCTCCCACAGAGGAAAACAGAAAAGATGGGGAATTTTTTTTAAAGATCTGCTTGAATGCCCTGGAGACCTAATAAGGTAGTAAAGCATCTTAGGCCAAGAGCTGGCGGAACACTAAATTCCCAGGTGCCATCCTAGCAGTTAAAGCTGCTGTTACTCTGGGAGCATTTTCTGACTCCAGAAAAGGTGCCAAGATGCTGAGTAGAGCTTGTGACAACCACATGAGACCAGGCGTACAAGAGCTGGAGGCTCAGTCAAGGGCCAGGATAAACTCCTCACGCCTTATTTGGGTTGGGACCACAAAGCGCTGAATCCTAAAATTGAGACCAAACCAGAAACAAGTCAGAACTTCTATGGACTCCAGTCCTGCTTTGAGTCAACTGAGTGGCCTGGACATCTTAGTCCTTATTTATTCAGGCCACCCTGTTCTGGTAATGGTTTCGGGTCCCTGGAATAGGCAAACAAAAATCCTTAGAAGAAGACAGTATCATTCCATGCCTCAATTTTTTTAATAATAAATTTTATTTTGAGATAAATTCAGTCTTACAGGAACAGTTGCAAAAACAGTGCAAACCCCATACATAGAACTCCAGCATACCCCTCCCCCTCCCCCAATATCCCAATCCACCACCTTTAACATCCTGTCACACCACCATTTCTTTCTTTCTTTCCCTCCCTACCTCCCTATCATCCATCATCTATTGCTCTATCTTCTGAACATAAGAGAGTAGGCTGCACACATCCTTGAAAAAACAATATAATTCACATATACATTTCCCATGAACAGGAACATTCTTTTATACAATCCCATTAAATGCAACTATGAAGTTCAAGAAATTCAAACTCGATACAAAGCTTACCTTCTATATTTCCTTTTCTTTTTTCTTTTTTTCCTTATGTACCATCTGTGTCCCTTTGAGCCTCCTCTCCTCCGTCTCAGATCCCATCCAGGATCATCTTTGGCATTCAATTGTCATCTACTTAGACTGTCTTTTTTTTTTTTTTAAATTGTGGAAACATACATACAGCCTAAATCTTCCCATTCCACCCCCTTCCTAGCATTCCATTAGTGGAATTAGTCACATTTAGAATGTTGCAATGCTATCACCTTCCCACCATCCCTTTCTAGAGGCTTCCCTTCACCCCAAACAGGACACCTATGCTCATTTCTTAACTCCCCATTGCCCCTTCCTCCACTTCTCGGAACCCCTACTCTACTTTTCATCTCTATGGTCACATTCTCTGACACTTTCTTTGTGTTTACCGTGAGGCTTAAATTTAACATCTTAAATCTATAACAATCTTGTTTTTCTTTGATACCGACTTAACTTCAATATGACATATAAACTATGTTCCTATACTCCCTCATTCTCCCACTTCTGTGTAGTTCTTGTCAAAAATTACATATTTTACATTGAGTCCAAAACCACTGATTAATCATTACATTTTATGTATTTTAGATCCTGTAGGAAGTAAATAGTGGAGTTACAAATCAAAAATACAGTAGTATTGGTATTTATATTTACCATGTGATCTTTAGTGGACCCTTTATTTCTTCATGTAGTTTCAGTCAATTGTTTAGTGTCCGTTCCTTTCAGCCTGCTCACCTCCCTGTAGCATTTCTTATAGGACTGATCTACTGGTGGTGAAGGCCCTCAGCTTTTTTCCCTGTCGGTAGGGCTCCCTTTAGTATCTGAAGTAGGGCAGGTCTTTTATTAGCAAAATCTCTCAGCATTTGTTTGTCTGTGAAAAATTTAAGCTCTCCGTCAAATTTGAAGGAAAGTTTTGCTGGATAAAGTATTCTTGGCTGGAAATTTTTCTCTCAGAGTTTTAAATATGTCATGCCACTGCCTTCTCTCCTCCATGGTGGCCACTGAGTAGTCACTACTTAGTCTTATGTTGTTTTCTTTGTGTGTGGTGAATTGCTTTTCTCTTGCTGCTTTCAGAACTTGCTCCTTCTCTTCAGTATTTGACAGTCTGATCAGAATATGTCTTGGAGTGGGTTTATTTGGATTTATTCTATTTGGAGTTTGCTGGGCATTTATGCTTTGTGTATTTATGTAGTATAGAAGGTTTGGGAAGTTTTCCCAAACAATTTCTTTGAATACTCTTTCTAAACCTTTACCCTTCTCTTCCCCTTCTGGGACATCAATGAGTCTTGAATTTGGACGTTTTATTTTATCTATCGTATCTCTGAGATCCATTTCGATTTTTTTTATTTTTTTCCCCATTCTTTCTTTTGTTCTTTCATTTTCTGTTCTGTGGTCCTCGAGGAGGCTGAGTTGTTGTTCAAATTCCTCTAATCTTGTATTATGAGTATCCAGAGTCTTTTTGATTTGGCCAACAGTTTCTTTTCTTTCCATAAGATCTTCTATTTTTTTTATTTACTCTTGCAATTTCTTCTTTATGTCTTTTATATCCTGAGCCATGCTCTTGCTGCCTGTCTTTAATTCTTTGATTAATTGTGCCAAGTACTGTGTGTCTTCTGATCTTTTGATTTGGGTGTTTTGGTTTGGGTTCTCCATATCATCTGGTTTTATCATATACTTTAAGATTTTTTATTGTTTTTGGCCTCTTGGCATTTGCTTTACTTGATTCCTAATTTGACATTAACTGCAGCTTGGTGGTGCACACTTTCTCTAACCAGCAGATGGCACCCATGAGTCTCCTATTCCCCTCAAGTCAGTTCTCCCCCACTTTGTCTTTGTGGTGTGTGGGGGTCTGATTCTTGTGGGGTCCAATTGGTGCACCAAGTTTGGGTGTGTTGCTGGTGCTGTCCGCCCTGAATGTGGGGCATGTGTCTGGGTGGTTAGGGAGGCAGGGCAGCTTTAATAATCAAACCTCCCGGGTGTTCCTGGAGATTTAAGGCTGTTACAAGAGTCTAAGCCTTCATTTCAGTCTTTCCACTGATTGTCTCTGCCACTGACCCACAAGTCCTTGGTATTCGTGTAGGTTCCCTGGGATATCAGAGCGGTTCCCCTTTACCAGCTGTGCTCCTCCAGGACCTCTGCTGAGGGAGGGCTGCGCCACTTCACTAGCCCGCCAGGGAAGCCCTGGGTCGCTGGGCCATGCAGGGCACTCCCAGCCCACTTCAAAGATGGTTGAATGGGACATGTTAACTTCCCCCTTTTCACACAGCTCCACCCTCCCAGCTCCAGGACAACCAGCCGTGGGTGTGTTAAAGGCCACTGTCCATGGCCAATATTGTGGCTTGTGTGTAGTGCTGTGGGAAAGATGCCCCATCACACTGGGTTTCTTGGTGCAGCTGTGGGCTGTGGGTCTGGCCCCAGGCAGGAGTGTCCCCTGCCCACTGGGGAGATGGCTGCAAGGAATGTGGGTTTTCTCCTTTGGCTCCCCTCTGCTCCTCTGGTCTCAAGACAATCAGCAGCAGGTGTGGGAAGGGGTATCCTCCATGCCAGACACCGAGGCGTTGGCCCAGCCCGGTCCTGGCATGCTTCAGTGCACAGCTCTCCCCATTGTATATGCAGCCGCTCCTGGAACTAGTCCATCTCCAAACGCCAGCCCACCATTTCCCCACACCGCAGTGTGGCTGTGGGACTTTCAGCTGATTCACTTTCAGCTGATTCACTCACTCATTTCAGAATGCAGCCTCCTGGTTTCACCAAATGCACGGTCCCTGTGGATTTAGCAACACTTGTCCGGCTGGTGCATCACTGAAACTGGTGTTCTGGGTCACTTTCTGGTTTTTATCTAGTATTTTTCATGGAGGTGTTTTTTGCCCTGTCTCACCTAGCTGCCATCTTAGGTTCTCCCCCATGCCTCAATTTTTTAAAGCAGTTTCTCAGATGGGCTTTCTAGCACGCTATCAAGTATAACAAGGCACATAAGAGGAGCCAACACAAACCAGAACCAATAAAACCAACAGAAATGATAAACAGTGACAGACATTCAGGGGTTCCAAATATAGAATTATCCAGCATAACTTAAAAATAACCATACAGAGTATGTTCAAGGAGATGGTAAATAAAATGGAAAATTTCAGAACTAGAAACTACAAAAAAATGATGCATGAATTTGAAGAAGAGCCAAATGAAGTTCTAGAACTAAAATAATAAGCTAAATGAAGTCAGTGGATGGGTTTAACAGCATCTTAGGTACAGAAGAACAGAGAGAAGTAGTGAACTAAAATATATCTACAATGAAGGATGGAGTAATAAAAAGATGGAACATGCAGGGTGGACTCTAAGCTGTAGCGAATATAGTAATAAGGTCTATTGTATGTTTCATTAAGAGTTTCAGAAGAAGAGGAGAAAGAGAAAGGGGTAGAACATAAAAGGCCAGAGAATTTTCCAAATATGATGTAAGACTTCAATCGATGTATATTTATGAAGCCCAGCAAACCCCAAGCAAGACAAACAACAACAACAACAAAAAACCAAGACATATCAGGGTACAAAAAGCTGCAAACCAAAAACAAAGAAAATTCTTAAAGGCAACCAGTGGAGGAAAAAAAGGCAGTTATTTTCACAGTAGCAACAATTAGATAACTGGCTGCCTTCTCAAAAGAAACAAGCAATGCCAGGAGAAAACAGAATGGTATCCTGAATGTGTTGAAAGAAAATGATGGCCAGCATAGCCTGGGAAAATATCCTTCATGAGTGAAGATGAGATCAAGACATGCCATGCAAACATAAACTTGGAGTATTAACCTCCAGCAGAATACCACTATGGGAAGCACTAAAGGACGTTGTTTTTCAAGGTCAAAGAAGTTATCACAATGTAAATCAAATATTTTTAACTGACTGATAACCACATGACATATCAGAACTTTGAGGATGCCGTTTGTGCCAGTCTGAATGTATTATGTCCCCCTAAACGCCATTATCTTTGATGTAATCTTGTGTGGGCAGACCTATCAGTGTTGATTAGATTGTAATTCTCTGAGTGTTTCCATGGAGATGTGCCCCACCCAACTGTGGGTGATGACTCTGATGAGATATTTCCATGCAGGCGTGGCCCCACCCATTAAGGGCGAGCCTTGATTAGTGGAGCCATATAAATGAGCTTGCTACAGCCAAGAGGGACTCTCTGAAGAACGCCCAGGAGCTGAGAGAGGAGCTGCGGATGACAGACAGTTTGAAGACGGCCGTTGAAAGCAGACTTTTGCTCTGGAGAAGCTAAGAGAGGACACATGCCCCAAGAGCAACTGAGAGTGATATTTTTGAGGAACTGCAGCCTAGAAAGGAAGGTGCTGGGAGACAGCCATTTTGAACCCAGAACTTTGGAGCAGATGCCAGCCATGTGCCTTCCCAGCTAACGGGTTTTCCAGACACCATTGGCCATCCTCCAGTGAAGGTATCCGATTGCTGCTGTGTTACCTTGGACAGTTTATGGCCTTAAGACTGTAACTCTGTAACCAAATAAACCCACCCCCCTTTAATAAAAGCCAGTCCATCTCTGGTGTTTGCATTCCGGCAGCATTAGCAAACTAGGACACCGTTAAAGCACTGCTCAAAGAAAAAATGATAGCTTTAAATGCATATATTGAAATGAAGAAGAAATACTGGAAAATAATAGGCTAAAGCATCTCAAGAATAAAAAATTATATATATTACAGCAAAAATATCCATGGAGAAAAGGAATAATAATAAATGGACTAGGAAACAAGCATATAATAGGGAAGCCAAAATTTGGTTCTTTGAAAAAATCTAATGAATTAATAAACCCCTGGTGACATTGATCAGAAGAAGGCACCAATCATCAATGTTAGTGCAAAAGAAACATAGCATTTAGACTTTGCAGTCCTTGAAATGTTTAGAAGTCATGTCAACATCATTACATCTGCAGATTTACAATTTAGATGAAATGGACAAATTCCTAGAAAAATACAACTTAACAAAACTGATACAGAAAGAAATAGAAATTTTGAACATTTTAAAGAAAGAAACCCAGAAAGAAAACTCCAGGTTGAGATGGACCCAACAGCAAATTCTTTTAAGCGTTTAAGGAAGAAAGGTAATTTAAAATAGACTCTGATGAGAACAGAAAGAGTGAGCACTCCCCAACTTGTAGACTGAGGCAAGAATATTCTTTATTCCAGGCCCCAACAAGAAAACATTAGAGGCCAAATTCATTCATGAGCATAAATGCAGAAATCTGAAACTAAATAGGAGCAAACCAATGCCAGCAAGATATAAACAGTATAGTTTATCGTTACCAAATTTGGTTAACTCCAGGAATGTCAGATTAGCACTAGAAAATCAATCTACATAATTTTCCGTACTAAGAGAATAATATTATAGGATTATTCTGATAGAGGCAGAAAAAGAGCTTTTATTAGATAGCTATTCATGGCTTTAAAAACCACAAGAAACAAATAACTCAGAGGAAACTGGAAGAAGAGGAAATTTCTTTCCTCTATAAAGGACATCATCAAAAAACCTTAACAAACATTAGACTTAATGGTAACAGTTTGAAAGCTTTCCCAGAGACATCAGAAACAAGGAAGCCCAGTGTACATTTATTTTCTGCATTTTACTAGAGATCTTCCCAATGCAGTAAGGCAAGAGGAAGAAACAAAAAGTATAATGATATAAAAAGGATTAAATGAAGCTGCTATTTAAGGAAGTTATAGCTGTATAGAGAAAATCCAAAAGTCTACAGACAAATGATTAAAAGCAATGTTAGTTGAGAAAGACTGCTGATATAAGATCAATACAAAAAAGTAAATTGTATTTTTATATACTAGAACAAATAATTAGAATGTGAATATTTAAATAGATATCATTTAACATGGCATAAAATGTCAAATACCTAGAAACAAATCTGACAAAGGATATGCAATATCTTTAACACACAAAACTATAATAATGGAGAGATATTTTAGAGCTATATAAAAGAAGAAATATACTATGTTCAGAGATGAGAAGATTCAATATTGTAATTAGGTCAGTTCTTCCCCAACTGATCTACAGATTTAATGCAATCTCGATCCCTCCCTTTCAAAAAAAAATCCAGAATTTTTTTAGAGGAAAATGACAAGTTAATTCCAAATTTTATATGGAAATGCCATGGGCCAAGAGTAGTGCAGACGTCCATGAAGAAGAGCAAACTGGCAAACTTTACACTACCTTGTTTCAAGATCTAGCACAATTTTTTTAATTCAAACAGTGTGATATTAGCACAAGGTAGACAGATAGGTCAAAGAAGCAGAAAGAAGAGTCCAGAAAGAGATTCATGGATACTCAAGTTCTTAATTATTCAAAGGTGATGCTGGAAAATAGTGGAAGAGAGAACCTTTTTCTTGTTTGTTCTTTTTTTTGTTTGTTTGTTAAATAAATGGTTCTGGGAAGCGATGTGAAAAAATAAAAAGGACCTTAACTCCTACCTCACAACATACACTGAAATTTACTCCAGGTGGATTAGAGTGCCGAATGTGAACGGTAACGTAATCACACTTTTAGAAGATAGTATAGGAAAATATTTTCATCACCCAAGGAAAAGGAAAAAAAAAATTTAAACGAGAACCTAGTAATCTTAAAATAAAAAATTATGAATTTAATCATATTAAAATTAAGAACTTTATTTTGAAAGCAAAAAGGCAACTAAAAAGTGGGAATAGGTTTTACATCATAAATAACAAACAGCAGGTTCCTTCTCAGGATATATAAAGAACTCTTTTAAATCAATAAGAAAAAGACATAATGCCACAGAAAAATGAGCAAACATCTTGATCAGGTGTAGACCCTTCTCCAGGGAGGATCTTCAAATGTCTGGTTAACTTATGAAAAGATGCCCAATCTCATTAATTATCAGGGAAAAGCAAATTAAAACTAAAATGAACTATCATACTTGCCTATAAGAATGGCTAAAACTTAAAAGACTGAAAATAACAAGCTCTGGTGAGGATTTGGAACAACGGGAATTTTCATAATTGCTGGTGGAAAGTGAATCCATAAAGCCACTTTGGAGAAGTTGGCATTATCTACGCAACTGAAGTTGTGTACACTGTCCTATACCTTGTGCAATTGCACTCCTAGGTATATGGTGGTGAGGAAAGAGTTACCACAGCAGGTCTGGTTGCTCGATCCTTGCATGGTTCTTGGGGAGTTTGGAACTGTGACAAAGGCTTGG
>PVKY010004495.1:0-19152 GCA_004027775.1 Bradypus variegatus
TGAGGTCTCTCCAAGCAAGTGAAACAGTCATGGCTCTAGGGAAATGGCTCCAATCTAAACAACAGTTCCCTGAACTGATGGAAAAAGAGACGTCTTTTTTGGTTGAACTGCTGCCACTGCACAGGATTCTCCACAAGCACCTTCACAAACCCTTTACTCCTTTCCTTGCCCCTTTTCCACCCAAATCCTTGACAAGCGACTGTTTCCCCCCTTTGCTCACCATCCTACTCTTTTAAGCAGTGGTTCTCAAATCTTAGCATGGGTCAAAATCGTCTAGGGGGCTTGTCTAGTGCAGATTGCTGTTCCCCGTACCCCAGAATTTCTGATTCAGTAAGTCTATGTTGGAGCCCAAGAATCTGCATGTCTAACAAGTTCCCAGGTGAGGCTTGATGCTGTTGCCCGGGGTCCTCATTTTGAGAACCACTGCTTTGGAGCAGCACTGCCCAATAATATGACAGCAGCCCCTAGCCACATGTGGCTGTTTAAATACAAATTCATTAAAACGAAACAAAACTAAAATTCAGTTCCTTCATCAAACTAACCATATTTCAAGTGCTCAATTGCTACATGTGGTCAGGACCTAACGAATTGGATAGTGCAGAAAGTTTTAGTGGGCAGCCTGAAGCCTGCTTTAGAGTCAGCAAGTCTCTGGGCTTCTACCAGTGCTTTCATATTCTGCACACCGGGTTTCCAGAGGGAGAACTGCAGCCAGAGGAGTGGGCTGGGAGTCACAGCTCCACTACTTACTGGCCTGTTAATCTCCCTGCACTTTAATTTTCTCATTTGTAAAACAGGGATGCTAATGGTAATAATCATGCAAAGTTATTTTGAGAATTAAACGAGATGATACATGTGAAAACACTTTATTAAGTCTATAATGATAAACAAATTATAGCTATTATTCCATTCCACTTCTCCACTAATACCAAGCATGCTTATTTAAAAGCTATGACTCACCATTGCATGCTTTCCACTTTTCTTTGCCTGTGATCCTCAATCTGTTTAACCTGCTTTGTTTGTTTGTTGTTTGTTGTGGGATAGAGGAGGTAGGGATTACTGTTTCAATTAAGTTTTTAAAGATGCTTCTATGTTTATCTAGATCAGAGTGACTCTCCTAGATTTATCTTCCTCTGGACAAAAACACTCTCTGTACATTATTTAGGGATGACCCAAACATAATCACAAATAAACAGAAAAATAAAATTTTTAGGACACTGTCATTGCTTCTAATGCCTGGTCTCTGGACAAATATACTTTTATGTGTTAAAATTTACATGCAAGCTAGTAGATTTTCTTCCTTGACAATCATCAGAGAGAAGGTGGGTAAAAAAAGCAATGCTGCCCAAAAGGAAAACAGCACTTCTTGTAACATCCTAGAACCTAAGCCTGAATTCTGGGCCCAAATCTGAGTTTGTATGTTTTCCTTGGGGTTCTCTGCTATCTGGAGTACAGGTACAAGTTAGATTAATTTGCAGTAAATGCGTTTAGGAATAAGCAAATCATCAATTGACTTGATGCTTCCTGAACATCCTTAATCATGAGAAGACAAGGGCATATGCAGGACCCCAGGTGGGGCCTAGGGCAAGGACATGCCAAGATTCCACAGCTTAGAAAGTCACCTTGACATTAACAGCAATGCATTTATGTTTTTACTCTACCCAACTTTTAAAAAGTGGCATTTCAGAATGCAAAGAAAACAAAACAAAACAAAAGAAAAACCTCCATGAGGCATGGTAGCAACAGAACTAATACTTCTGGCCCACCACGGGCACATAAATTTGTCAGAATGATGGGTTTCACATTAGCCCCACTGACTACCCTTCTTCCCTTTTACTGGATTTGGCTTTCCAACAGAAGGTCTTATCGCCAAGCGAGGCTTTTCTAACAGCTTTTCCCCCCACACTAGTAAGTCTGGCAGAGCCGACCAAAAGGGAAGGGGGCTGTCTTGTGCTTCAAAGAAATTTAATCTATCAGACCACTTAGAGACTAAATGCCTCACTTGGCAGTGTCAGGGAACAGGTGGCATGGCTCGTCCTACCAGTAACGGCTGCAACCCGGCGCCAATCACATCCTGCAGGTTTGTTTTGTCCTCTGGGCCCACGGCTTGTTTGTACTGCCACTTCTCAGGCACGAAGGGCCACTTCATTTCCTTTGCCTCCTGGATCAGGGTCCTTAACTCGCTGGGGAGTGAAGCTGAAAAGGTCAGAGTTCAGGTAAGGAAATTGCAGTCAGAGAAAAGGCTGTTGAGCAACCAATGTTATGATGAAGTACCTCGGCTGCAAAAAAAAATTTCCCTACCTCTTGCTGGCTGGCCTAAGAGTTGGTTCTGACTCAAAGAATAATAGCAAGAAGCTATCTGTCAGGGGTGGCCCTGGTCTACTTTGCCCTATGGGTAAATTGGGGTAGTCAGGCATTAAAAAGCGTTTTTAGCAGGAAGTAAAGCACTTCAGTGACTGTCTCTGCATGAAGAATCAGAGAAAAGAATGAAGGAAATATTATTTTCCTTGTAAAATGAGAAAGGGCCTGGGATGGAATGGCATTTTGGACTGGCAGCAGCTGGACAATGCAGAGTCAATTTGTATAGTCCTTTTTTTTGTTGTTCCTGCAAGACCTCACCTCATTTCACACTCCCCATGGACTACATTTGGACAGAGAAAATGAATAAGAAAAACACAAATGAGATTTGAAATAGTACTAATTAATTATGGAAACAGCCCTATTTCCCATTAGTAAATATGTTAAATCTCTTTTTGGCACCAGACATACTTATAGGCCTACAATCTTCTATTCAAATTTTGGAAACCCCAAAAGCTCTGGAAACTGAAAGTTTTTTCTTAAGTTTAGTACCAAAACCAGACTTGAATTGACTAGAGACTATTTATTGTCTTACTTATCCTACCTAGTGTGATCATTTGAAAGTTTTGCTGCAAAAATTTTAATGTATTTGATATAGTGCTGCCCCAGACTCTGCTGGAGTGAATTGAATGGAACGTAAAGTACATGTACTAGTACGTGCTATATATTTTCTAAACATTTGAAAAACTCTGAATTCTGAAATACATACGGCCCCCAGGGTTTTGTATAAGGGATTGTAGATCTGTATATTAAGATTGCCGGCTATAAATCTCCAGATATTTATCTTGCAGGCATCTCAAACTTAACACAACATATCTAAAACTGAATGTATCATTGTTTCTCTAAATTTGCTTTTTTCCCCTGTATTCCCTATTTTGATGAATGACACCACCATCCACTGAGTCACCCAAATCTGAAATCAGGAGTCAGTCTATATACATTTTGCTCCTTCTCACTCCATGCATCTAATTGTTTACCAAATATTGTATATCCTAAAGTTCAGTTCCTCCTCTTCATTATCAGTAATTTCCTGCCCAAACAACTGCATCCAATGCTGTCCCCTCCACTCCTTCTTCCACATTATTGATCTCCACTTTTTCTAAAACACAACACAGCTCAGACCCTGCCCTACAAACAATCTTGAACAGTTTGGCACATGCTGCTCTCACTGTCTGGATTGCTCTTCCCCCAGACCCTTTGTGATCAAACTCAGGTCCACTGACATCAGCATTCAATGCCAACATTGCCACCCGTCAGCCTGCTGTGAGCAGACCAGTGTGCTGAACTGAGAGGCCTCTCCTGAGTGCTCCCACACCCTCAGGTGCCAGCTCCTTTCAGCATTCATCCCGCTGCTCTGTAACCACATCTGTCTCCCTCACAGGACTCTGATCTCCGGCATCATGCCTCAACCCTTTTATAAATCACACTGTGATGGCTAAAAAAAGGATTTCATTTTATTTCTACGTGAAACATTCTAAGTAAAACAAAAGAGATAGGAGAGACAGCGAGCTATAAAAAGAAGAGACCTGTGCGTGGTGCATGAGGCTTTTTGGTGGACTTGTCATCAACAGGGCAAATGTAAGGCAGTCTCCAGCAACAAGGTGGGGAAGGCCTGCTTGGCACTGAGGGTATATCAGATGGGTCATGCCACTGAATGATCTGGACTGATCACTGAGGATGACTTACATTGCCCTCCCCACTCTCATCCAGCCACCCAGAACTTCTGAGCACCTCCTATGAGGCAGCGCTCCCCCAACAGAGGCAGAGCCATGGGAGTGGGGGACTGTGCGGTCACATGCTCCTGGAAAGCCTGGTCCTCTCCCCACCACAGATATAGCTTCAACTTCTGAAACGTTTCTAATGGATGCCATGTTTCAAATGGAGAAAATTTCTTAAAGGACGTTTCTTAATAACACGTGAGTAGGATGACCACTCAGTCCTTTTGCCTAGGACAGTCCTGGTATGTGTCAGTTGTCCTGGCATACTCAATGACGAAGGAAAAGCATTCCTTTCACTCTCAAAAGTTCCCAATTTCCCTGATAAGTTATGTGGACAGTCTATCTATGAGAGAACACAGGCAGTCAAATGACAACAAAATTGTGATTTCTGAGTTCATAGACTGTTACCATATTTGGGAACGGATGGTTTAAACATTGTCAAATGTTTTCCTAACAATGAAGAAAATCTATTCTTTATAACACTCTTGACTCCTCCATACCACTTTCCTAAGGATCATGACAGGACATGGAGAGTCCAAAGGAGGACATGAAATGAAAGATGCCTCTAAAGACGTCGTTAAAAAGTATCCCTGTCTGATTTCAGTTCCTTTTCCATCTCTGGGGGAGTTGTTAGGTTTAGTCATCCAGGATGACAAGGACAATTTCTGAGGGAAAGGGGTGGGATTGAGAGGAAGAGAGAAAAGAATAAAAACGACAGTGTCTGTGTTCCAGAGGCCCCGGGCTGCTCCACGCCAGACGTCACCCTGTGCACACGCGAGCTGACGGCATGACCCTGTGCACACGCGAGCTGACGGCATGACCCTGTGCACACGCGAGCTGACGGCATCGCTGGCTGCTCGGAAACCACCCGCCGAGGGAAGGGTTCTGCGATCCGCCCGCGTCCAACGAGCCCACCATCCCCGCGCCTCGCGGAACACACCCGCACCGCAGTGGTGATCAGTTAGCACTGCCCGATGGCGATGGCTGCTCTGCGTAGGAGGTTTCCTCCCCGTCGGCTTATCGGATTCATCCAACCCTGGGCAGTCACCCCCCCACCGAGCAGCGGCCACCTCTCCCATCGGATCACTCACTTTCCGCAGCAGCCTACCTGAGGGGCCGCGTCTAATTTAGTGATTTTACAGCCGTGATTTGCCTTATCTGGAACTAAACTGATTATCTCTCCTCTTCTCTGGCATTTGGTTAGAAAAAAGAAGAAAATGCTACCTGATGAGAGCGTTCAGAGTCTTCCCTGGGGAGAACACCAGCTTAAAGGAATTTGGGCTGAGGAGACAAAAGACCCCGTGGACCAAAAGGACAAGAGAAAAACTGTCTTCAGGAGGAACAACAGAGCACCAGGACCCCACTCTGGGGAGAACCAGGACCAGCAACAGAGTAGGTTCTGGGGTGCCCACTACCTTGCCCCGAGCTCGTGGGTGCCAGAGAGATCTTGGGCTGACCCGCACATGTGTAAATAACAGGCAAAGCACCCATGGGTGTATCTGGCTAGTAAAGAAAGAAAGTCACGTAAACTAAGGCTGTGAAAAGACTGGATATATGGCCTGTTATCTAGAAAGGAGCACAAATGACAGGTAACAAATAAGACTTCCACAGGTGCCTAAAAGTACCCCTGTAAAAATATCTGTGTCTATGTACAGGAACATGGGAAAGAGAACCTCCCCAAACTTTTTCCCCATTACGTGATGAACAACAGCCACAAAGGAGATGAGGAGTGTGCATTTTATATGGGAGATCTTATTTCTGGAAGGGAAGACAAAGCACTAAAAATGCAAAGAAAAATATTAAAAGGAAGAAAAAGAATACATTTAGAGAAATGTAGAAAAAAATTATCAGAGTGCTAAAAGACATCTAAGAAAAGAGGGTTGCCTTTCCCAAACTGCCTAAAGAAGAAATAAGAATTACTTTAACTTTCTAGACTTGGTGATTGAAACTTCCCCCGAAATGACTTACCTAAAACTATGAATGGCACAAATTATGAAATGAGCAAAAAGCGAAATTCTTAAAATCTGATATTGGTTCAGTCATGGTTTATAGATATCAGTGGATATATTTCACATATAGCATGAGAAATAGCATGAGAAATGTGTCATGATTTTAAAAAAAAGATTGGACTGGCGAGATGACATATTTATGGAAACTGTAGAAGTCTATGGAAACTGATGAGGCACAAAATCTTAGTTTGAAAAAAGTATGTGCCACCATTCAGAAGTTGCTTCAATTTTTTAATAATTGAAATTTATGTGCACCAGCCAACTTGGACCCTTTGTTCTTCTTGAACTAAACTGTTTCTTGTAGCCTCATGTTTACTGAAGCCTAAAATTGGAACTGACAGCAATTCACTGCAACAAAGTGGGCTTCCTCCTCACCCGTCCGCTGGCAGCCCATGTCCCATTCATGCCCTAGAAATCCACTCATTTCTTGGTGGTCATCTGCCAAGAGAAGAAAAATAGGGCAGAGGAGAGGAGAGTGAACCTGCTGGCTCACCCCTGGTGTCCCCCTTCAAAACCTCACCTCTGCACTGCTGGTCCTTGCTCTTGTCCTCCTCTGACACATCTGGCGCCTCCAACAAGAACTGGTCCAGCATTTGCTTGCACTCTTGCAGTAGCACAGCTACAGCTTTTTGATTATTCATGATGATCACCCTTCCCTGGACGATGAATTGAGTGTCCCTGGGTCTGTGGTGATCAATTACCTAGGAGAAGACACTGATTCTCAATAAAAGGGCCCCTTCAAGGCTGAGGTACATGGTGAACAAAAGAGGGGGAGAGATGATTAACTGAAGCATCATCAATTATCTGTAAGACTCAAACAGGGAGGGATAATAGAGCAAACACATGAAAATACATGACAGCCTCTGAGGATTTTATTAGGGGAGCGTGTGAAATTACTGCAGGGTCTGGTCTAGGCAGCCAGCACCTCAAAGGCATCAGGGAGAAGAAGGGAAAGGGTCCTGGTGCAGACCCCCAGTTGCCCACAGTGAAGTCAGTGAAATCATTCAGAGCCAAATGAAGTGAATATGCCCTATGATTTATGTATCTTATGCATACTTCACATCAGTGCCTTCAGGATCCCAGTGGCACCTCTGTGGAAGCCTACAGGAAGCATCTGGCTCACAGTTCTAATATTCAGGCACAAGCACATGGTGATATGAAGTTTAGCATTCTCATAACTCACTGATGAGCTCCCCTGTGCAGGATTCTTCATGGTATTTAGCATAATATAATGTAGATAGACCGAGATAGACAATGACAGATGCTAAATTTAAAGTTCTTCACCAGCACATTGCCTAAAAAAAAGATAAAATATCCCAGAAACTCAAATTTCTAGATCTGTCATATAGATGGATCTATCATATGGCTCAATAGATCTAGTTATATTGCTATTTAACAAAACAGTTGAGGGATGATGTCTTATGTAAATATGAGTATGATGCAATGAACTATTGCAGTCAATGTAACTTTAAAAACAAAATAACTTTACTGACAGAACAAAAATGCCTGACAAATAAACAGAGAACAAATTTACTTGACTAACAAATCATCTGTCTTCCTTTTATTAAATAAAGTACATTGTAAACAAGATAAGAAAATTATGCTATTTCTGACTTTGCCAGAATAGATAGTGGCATTCCTGTCTAGCTTAGGCACTCTTGATAGGGCAAGTAGAATTCATAATCAAAACAAGAAAGTCTGAAAGGGAAGAAAATAACAGATATATGGATGGCTTTCATCCCTCCGTCTCTGAGTTTATGCATGCGATGAAATAATAACTGAAATGTTCAAGCAGTGATTTATTGTGTTAGTGTTGGGGGTAAAATGTGCTCTTCTACCCAATGGCCTCACTGTAATAGGCTGATTTGAATTTGAAAAAGCAAGAAAACATTTTTTTCTCTCCTTTTTTACATTCTATGACTTAAGAAGAACAGAATATGAAGGATGAGTCAACCATGTGATCTAAATTGTGAGTTTCTCATGCAAACCTGGCTGATATACATCTTGTTTTAGATTGTCAAGCACCCACATACATACTTTACATAGATAGAACTGCCAAAGCAAAACTTCAGGATGCCTCATATTTGTTTCATTAAAACAATCACATATTTGTTGATACTGGAAACACAAGCATAATTCATGAATATAAACCTCTAGCTACATGAAAGAATTCATATAAGTGAGGTAGTGAGCAACCAGTCAGTGGAACTATTTAAGCATACATTTAACCCCTCCTCTGTTTGACATATTTCAGAAAGTATTCCTGTGTGCATTAGGTTGTTGGATAGATGGTTTCCAATGTCCCTTTTAGCTCGAGTATCTATATGTCACAATGTTTTGTGACAGAAACTGGCCACTAGCCTGCCTCTCTGTGTTCCAAACAGTAAGTGCTGGTCAGAACTTGACTCGTACTGCTGTCACAAAGAATAGAGTAGTATATGCCTCATCCCTTTTGAGTACTGCACCCAGAAGAAAGCCAAGGAGTGGACTACAGTGGGCAAGCAATAATATCCCATTGCCACCATTCCCTGAAAAAGGGAAACTGACTGCAACAGAAGTCTAGTATGGAGACTGAGAAATATATTTGGTGATCGAGAAGGTTAAGAACCAACTTTGCTTGGAGTGAGCTATGGGTGAGTAGGACATGCTTTTCTTCAAGTCCTAAACTGAAGCAAAAAGGAGTTTCTTCTTACTTAGGATTCTTTTTTAGGATTGTAGAAAGGTTGGTATAACAAGGAATTATGAAGATCTGGTTCACAAAGAAATAAAGCTGTGTATTACAATGTAATTTCAGCAGCACATTACCCCTTTGTCAAAGGGCTTATAATACTATTTCACGGGTGCTATATCATCTCCTTAAGAGAGGAAGCAGCCTTCTTTTACATTGGTGAATTAAAGTAAATTTTAACTGCTCTGTTTCTGCAAACGGTTTAAGCAGACAGATAGTAGTAATGAAAAGAAGATCTAGAAACAGGAAACTAGTACACATAATTGGGATCAACATTATTTGTAGCTATTTGTTGACTGATTCCACTTCATTCTCTTTCATTAACTATTTGTGAGACTGCTGAGTTACTTTTTTATCTGTATTTTGAGGGGGTTGGTTGGAACAATTGCTAAGATCCTTTTACCTCATAAGTTGCATACTCAACAGCAGTCTAGATAGACCACAGTGTCTGTTGCCAAAGAATATCTGATACTTATTTACTGAAAAATCCCTAGCTCTTTTGAGAACCCTTGAATATATTGTTATGTATATTTTTCTCAGTGCCTTAGAAATGGCTTGAGTTTTACAAGTTAATTACTAAAAAAAATATTTATTTGCTTTGTATCCTGATTGAAACCCCAATTCCTGATGCACAGGATCTTAAAAATATTTTCCTTTTGTCTAAGCATCATGAAAGAGAGAGAAGATATGTGGCTCTATGAGGGCAAACAACAGGACGCAATCATTTGGTTTACGCTAGGTCAGGTCAGTGGAGGCTTCTCTGATGATGAGATGCCTGAAATAAGCTCTGAAAGAGGAATAAGAATTATTGAAATTGAAATGGTGGGGACTGGCCCTGACATAGAAAGAAATATAGAAGGAATTAACAAAGACCAGGTTGGCTGAACTAGAGATAAAAAGAGAAAGTTGATATGAGGTGAGGCTGAGAGGTAAGCAGGGGCTGTGCAGAATCTTGTGTGCCAGGTAATGAATTTTGTCTTTACCCTGAAAGTGATAATAAACTACTTGTGGCAATTGAAACGGGACAATATTTGCATTTGGAAAAGATCACTGTGGTTCTGGCTGCAGTGTGCATTAGAGGGCAGGGGTTGGGGGTAAGGGTGACTGCCCATAGATCAGTGAGGTAGCTCTTGCATTAATCCAGGTGAGAGATGTTGTGACCTGGGACCAGGTTGGTAGTTTTAGAGATGTAGACAGTTAGGCAGATTTGAAAGCTGTTTAGGGAGCAAATACAGTATTGATGTTGGATGGATATGAATGGTGTTTAGGATGAATCCTAGGTTTCAAAACTGGATGGAAGATGGTGCTATACTTTGAGACAGAGAATATAGAAGAGATCTGGTAAGAACAGACATATATGCATCTTCTATTTTTTTATATCTGGCAATAAAGATAGTAAGGAAGATAAACCATACTGTCTGCAATAAGCAATCAGATTTTAACCAAGAAAATGCTTTTAAAAATAGGAAGAGATTTTAAAGGTAATTAATTTTTAGTATTTGTGATTCCCTAAAATGGACTGATTATATTCTTTATAGTTTTTGAAAGTTACAGCATTTTCCCTTTTCCCTCTAGAATTCAGAGGAGACAATAGGAAGTAAGTGTTGTAACATGAGAAACATTTCGGAATCCAACCATCTGTCCAGAGTTGTATGGCTTATTGTTAGGTAAGTATAGCAGAGGCCAGAGCCTAGGAAATTTTCCTTCAGGCAAGAGTCCCCCTGGAAATTTTGGTCAATTTCATGTATAAATAATCGTTTTCAATTCCAAAACATATCAATTCTTAATTCCCTTGAATGTTGGCATTCTGTGAACTGTAGATTGAATAATGAAAGTTTCCCATTTAAAAAAAAATTATGGATTTTTTTCTATTTTAAAGTCCCCTGCAGCATTTTTTTTCCTTGAAAACCAAATAGAAAGAGTATAGCCAAAACAATCAATCATGCAAACAAATAGCATAACTTACTACAGATTTGGCTTTAGAATAACATCAGATACCCAAAGAGGTTAGAATCACACATTCCAAGGCACACAAGTACACACATAGATAAATGGTCACATGTTCATACATTCTAGGTTTGAGTTCAACATACACATGCCTCATTTCTATTGATGATCTAGAATTTAGCTGAGTAACTAAGTTATAAAATAATGGACAAATCAGCCATCATTGGAAATAAGCAAATCAGTGGATCGTTCAAAGCCCATTTCTTTTGGCATCTGTGTCTGAGTCTTTTTCACTGGACACTGAGTACTTTTGTTGAAGTTGAGGCAGAGAAAATGAAAGAACTCAAAATGTATTGAATGGTCCACTGGCTGCCACTTCCATAATAATACACCAGCCACAGTGGGCAAGGTAGCCAGGCCAGCTCCATCCCACAGAAGCACCAGACCAACGAATCTGCCTACAACAGCTACAGCAGGCCCTGGCCCTCTTCTTCTCCTAGTCCTATCTTTGAGAGGGCTTCTTAGCCTGGCAGCTATGAAAACAGCATCAAAGAGAAAAAAGGAATGTTGGGGGGTTCTGCTGCCCCCCGTCCTTGGCAGAGCTCCCATGCCTCAGCTTCATGTCTGTCCCATTGCAAACCATTCCCACCTTGTTGTGTGTCTTATAAGATTTGTATATTTTTTCCTTTTATTTTCTTCCTTTCCTCTTCCTCCTCCTCTCTGCTACCCCTTGCATTCAAGATATGAAACTTTGCCATGGGCCCTGCCCTTCCTTCTCCACCTCCTGTTCACCCTAGTGGTGTGTGCGTGAGATGAAGAGATAGGACCCCCAAATACATATCAGCCCAGCAGCCCTAAGTCTCCTCCTTTATTATTAGGAAAACAAAACAAAACAAAAAAATGACATCAGGAATATGAAAAGTATTGTCAGAAAAAAATAATAATACGCCACCAATCAGCATCTCTAGCTAGAAGATCTGTGGAAGCATAAAGAAGTACAAAAGATGGTCTATATTGTAGAGGAGTTTACAATATAATTGGAGGTATAAGACATCAATACATAAAAAATTAGCTAACTATACAAGGCATATTATACACAATTGTATTCCAAAAGCTTTATGGTATGTTATCTTTGTTGGAATTTAATTAATGGTTGGTTAGATTCACAAGCAAGCCCTCAGAGTCTATTTAATTCAAATGTACATGAAAATTATACTAAAAATACTGTTTAATCTGCATTCAATATCATTTATTATACTGCTTCTATGAGAAAATGTATTCTGGTCTCCAGCGTAGAATAAGAACACATTTCCCCAATCAGTCACCAGCAGTGAAAATCCAGCCCCCTTCCTTTCCTCCTCCCCTGAGCAACCATACACATAAATTCTTACCATATTGACTCCTGCACTGATTAACAGTGTCAGAGGAGAAACAAAAGGGGGGAAATAGAAACTGGTTGGAGAGGAAGCCAGTGTAGGGCTCAAATAGATATTTTTTGGTAAGTCAGTTGTTACCATTCTAAAACTACATAAAAAGGGAGAAGGAGAAGGCAACTTACTTCATTAAAACCCTAGAGAATAGATATGTTTCTAGAAAATTGGATATCTTAACTAACACTTCCACCGAAAACAACCAAAAATGATAGAAAAACATTTTTAAAAGTTTAAAATGTATCCATGAGAATACAGAAGCCAGCCTTTGCCATCAGTTTGTCAAGCTCAGTGAGCTTAAACTTTGGTATCCTTTTCTTGGAAGCTATGAGGATAGGAAATAAAACCAAAAGCCTACCCAAGGTAAGATGTGTAAAGGAAGACTGCTCCTCTGCATAAAGCTGAGATACCAAAAATTTGCAACTTAAGTGTATCGATCAACTAAAATTAAATCCTTATCCTCCCTGCCCTCTCCAGGAAAATTGCCCACTGTAAAAGAGGGTAAAAAAAGGTTTCCATTGAGAATTTGGAGGAACAGGATCTGCAAACCCCCTACTTGATAATAATTTTTTAATTTTTTAGCTTCAAGCTAAATCTAACAAAATGCATGAAAGCAGAAATGACAGACAGTAAATCAGACCAATAAAGAATTCAGATAATGGAATTATCATACATAGACTATAAAATATATATGTTTAACATATTTAAAGAATGGAAAGAGGGTATTGAAAATAAGAGTAAAGAGCAAGAAACTATAAGTAATGTATTAGCACACTGATAAATAATCACATAAAATTTCTGTAAATAAAAATATAATAATTAAAATTTTAAATTCAATGAGTGGATAAATTTAATAATATATTAGCTATAGCTGGAAATAGAATTGTTGAACTGGGTGAGAAATCAGAACATACCACCTAGAATGCAACAGAAAAAGACAAAGGGATGGAAAATATGGAAGAGAGATTAAGAGACAGGGAAGATTGATCAAAAAGTTCTAACATATGTCTAATCAAAATCTTAGATAGAAAGAAGAAGGGGAAGCAAAAGAAATATTTGAAAAGATAATGATGGAGAACTTTCAGAATAAGAGAAAGACAATAACCAAAAAGCCTTTGGTTCTTGAAAAAGGAAGGTAGGAAGGGAGGGAAGGAGGGAGGGAGGAAGAGCTACACCTAGAATATTATAGTCAACTTGGAGAACACCAAAGACAAAGGAAATTGCTTTAAAGCAGCCAGGGAGAAAAGACACATTACCTTCAAAGATATAGCAGTGGATTTACAGCTGGCTTCCCAAAAGCAACAATGGAAACTACAAAACAATGAAAGGATATCTTCAATATGCTTGAATAAAATCCTGAAAAATAAATATATTTTAAAATAAATGTCAGTGCATCCTCACAAACAAAGCTCTAAAGTATGTACTTCAGATAGAAGGAAAGCAATCATAGATGAAGGGCCTGAGATGCAAGGAATAATAATAAGCAAATAAAGTGATAAATTATTGGCTAAACAAACAGTTACTGTATAAAGCCACAAAATAATAATGCCTTCTGACATTTAAAAAATATACAGAAAAAATACACACAAACAAACACAAATAACATATATATCAGGTGGAGAATGACTGAAGTCAAAGTATTCTAAGATAATTGAATTGCTCAGGTGGGAAGATACTAACTTTAGACTTTGATAAAATGTCTATGATAATCCCTAAAAATTGAAACAAAACATACATCTTTGAAACTAGTAGAAGGAAAGAAACAAAATAATGCAAAAGAAGGCAAGATAAAAAGGAAAAATAAAAACATGGAAGAGTCAGCACAAACATGAAGTAGAAAATAAGATGGTAGAAATCCATTGAAACCATCAATTGCAACAAATATAAATGAAATAAATGCTTTAGTTAAAACATAAGATAGACTGGCTATAAAAAAATAACTGTATGTATTTAGCTAAAAGGTAAGAATACAAAAAAACTAAAGGTAATAAGATGTAAAAAGGTGCAACAGAAAAATACTAACCAAAAGAAAGCTTGTATATTTACATTAATATCAGACAAAATAGACTTTAAATTATAAAGCATTACTAGAGACAAAAAAGTCACTTCAAAATGACACATGGTTCAGTTCACCAGAAGGTATAGTAATTCTAAACTTCTGTGCATCTAGTAACATAACTTCAATATATATATAAGGCAAAAATTAAAAGAACTACAAAGAAAAACAGGAAAATGCATAATTATATTGGGAAAATTTAACACACCCCTCTTAGAAGCTAACATATTCAACAGACAAAAAAATCAGTAATGATATAATTTACTTGATGAATGCAATTAGCTAAATTGATCTAATAGATATTTATGGAACAACATGCCCAACAATTACAGAATATAAATTATTTTCAATCATACATGGAACAGTCACAGGAATTTAACACCTTTTTTGCCATAAAGCAAATCTCAACAAATTTCAGTTGATTAATGTCCTACAGACTACATTATGTGACCAAAAAGCAATTAAATTGGTAATCAATAACAAAAAGATGACTAGAAGTCACCTCAGATGGATGGAAATTAAGAAATACTTGTGGGTCAAAGAGGAAATCCTAATGAAAACAAGAAAATATTATAACTGAATGATAGTTAAAAGACTATATATCAAAATGTGTGAAATTCAGGCAAAGTGGAATTTAGAAAGGAACTTATAGCTTAAATGCTCTAATTGAAATAATGAGTGAGGGAAAACTAATCAGTTAGGTTCACATAATCACAAGTAAGAAAAAGAATAGAAAAAATTAACTGAAAGAAGGTATAAGGAAGTAAATAATAGATAAGTGCAAAAATGAATGAAATACAAAATGCATTCAATAGAAAGATCAATCAAATTGAAAAACTTCTGGCAAACTTGACTGAGAGAGAGAGAACAAATAAATAGAAGTAGGAATAAAAATATTGGGGGAGTGTATTCCAGATGTTAGAGAGATTTTTTCAAAAGCTAATAAGAATATTAGAAACATTTTATGTCAATAAATTTGAAAACTTAGATAAAATGGAAAATTCCTATCAAATATATATTGTACTTGAAAGAAATCAAGAAATAGAAATGTGTATGGTTTTATAATCTTGAAGAAATTTAATCAGTAGTTGAATATCTTCCTACCGGAAAAATACCAGGTACAAATATTTTTACAAGCAAAATTTTATCAAACATTCAAGGCACCAATAAATCCAATCTTAGGCAAAATATTCTTTTCATTGGCAACAAACAGTTATAAAATATGAGAATGAAAATATACAATGCTAATTAAAGAGGATCTACCTCAATCAGTAAGGTGGAGTGGGAAGTTTCAGGGCTCCCTCTCCCCAAAGAAGCTTTGAACAAAGAGCAAAAATCAGGCAGAAATATCTTTGTCAAAGCCCCAGAAAACAGTAACAGGACCTCTGTAGTAACAGGGCAAATGCTGAATGAAAAGAAAGGTCAAATAAAAGCAGTGGGATCTCAGGCACCCTGGCCAGCCCCTTCCCCACCCTTCACTGGGTTGGCATGGGACTGGCCTATGCTCCCAGTGTGGATCCTTGGTCCCAGTTCCAGAGGGAGCAGAGTAGCTGTCACACACATACTAGGAGCATGAATACTGGTCCGATTTGGTGGCAGAAGTGAGAGACTTGCTGTTCCAGAACTTGCCCTGCACATAGAAGGCAGCTCACAGAGCGCTCCTATGGAATACTGTGGGACAGCAGGCAAGCAGATGCCTGGAGCAAGGGATTTCTGTCTGTATGAAATACAGTGCAGGGCCTGAGACCATGACAAAACAGTTTCCTAGGGAAGAGGGGACATTTAGAACTGAGCAAATGGGTAAATTTCTGGGGCCAAAACACATGCTCAAGTTGAGACACATGCACAGAAAGTACCAGGGAGGTCTCTGTGCTTTGGCCTGAAACTGTTTGGATAAACTCTGAGGGAGCACAGGTCAATCTGCAAAGACTGGGAAAGGTATTTTCTGTTTTCCTTCTTTTATTTATGTATTTTTTGTTAGCTTC
Organism: Bradypus variegatus; assembly: GCA_004027775.1. Classification (NCBI taxonomy): domain Eukaryota; kingdom Metazoa; phylum Chordata; class Mammalia; order Pilosa; family Bradypodidae; genus Bradypus; species Bradypus variegatus. The sequence continues at coordinate 16,229 of PVKY010004495.1, forward strand.
TGGCATTCAAGGAAAGCTCTGTCATAACACTAACTTGATAAAAGCATAAGGAACAGATGCTTCAGAGTCTAAATTCTAGCGATAACACATTAAAATATTAAAATGCTCAGGTTTCAACAAAAGATTACAAACGTGCAAAGACATAGGAAGCAATGGCTAAGGCAAAGAAGAAGATTGAAGCTTTAAAAACCACCAGTGAGGAGGACCAGACCTGGGGTATACCAGAGACCTTTTAAAAAGTGGTAGTAAATATGCTCAAATAACTATAGGAAAATATAACAAAGAACTAAGGGAAATCAGGAAAATGGTAGGTGAATATGAAGAGAATATCAATAGAGATATAAAAATTATTAAAAGAAACCGAACAGAGCTGAAGACCACAGCAACAGAAATTAAAAATTCCCTAGAGGGACTCAAAAACAAATTAGAGCTGGCAGAAGAAAGAATCAGTGAACTCGAAAATAAGACCATTGAAATCGTCCAGCCTGAGGAGCAGAAAGAGAAAAGAATGAAGAACAGAGCCTGAGGAACCTGTGGGACACAATCAAGTGTACCAATGTATGCATTATGGGAGTCTCAGAAGGAGAAGAAAGAGAGAAAGGGACAGAGAGAATATTCAAAGAAATGATGGCTGAAAAGTTCCCAAATTTAACTTAAGACAAGAATATACACATCAAGATGCACACCCACAATGACCTAGTGTTCACTGCTAGGTATATCCTCCAGTCTAGAGAAACTCTTGTACCCATGCCTTTGACACATATGTAAGAACGTCCACAGTGGGTGTTTGTGATAGCAAACCATCAAACATACAGAAGTAACCAATTCACATGTGCATCAATGGCAGAATGGTTTAGTAAACTGAAGTATATTCATATACTGGAATACAAAAAGCAAATAAACTGAATGAATTACAGCTACATATAGCAACATGGATGAATCTTAGAAACAAAAAGAAAATCACAGAAAAACACATGCAAAAATTTATGGATATTTATAACTAAATAATATATTGTTTATAGATAAAACTATGTATGGTGGAACTACTATGAAAAATAAAGATTCGAAATAGTGGATTTCTTGGTGGGAGATGGAAGAGGATGGAAAAGGGGACACACAGGAGACTTCAAAGCAAGTGGTACATTCTTTTACTCAAACTGATTGTTTATGGGTATTCACTGTATTCTCTGTGTTGCACCAATTTTGTAATTTTTTTGATATCTATTTGATAATAAGTGAAAAAAGTAAAAAAACAATAAAATGGGAACCTAGGAGTCTAGGAGTACCAAGTAAGTAATAAATGCCAGTTACTGCACTTAGCGTTGGGGTCAGTGGCTTCCTGGAGAGACTCCATAGCCTTTCAGAGAAGTGAGGGGCAGTTGAGCTGGGATTTAAAATAGCTGGAGGGAGAAGGGAGGAAAAGAATTCTTGTTGAACAGAGACTGTGAGGAGATCTTCCTCTTGTGTTGGTAATCAGTGAATAAGCCTGTGCTATTGAAATTAATTTATGAGAGAGTTTGAACTATTAGCTTAACAACCAACCATTAGACTGCCAAGAAATTCAATTTATCTTTTCATTCCATTTACACTGAAAATGGAGTGGGCTGTGAAGAAAATATAAGCAAAACAGATTTTAGGAAATTCTACAAGTGAAAACTAAGCTCTGTGCTGTTTTTTTCTATGTCAAGATTTCCAGCCTGAGGGCCACCCCTTGTTAAAATGAGGGAACTGGATGCCAAAATTGTCCCTTCCCTCTGCCGCTTGCCCTTGGTGCCCCACTCTCTCCAGTTCCCTGTGCCGACTGTGTTTACCAAACTTGACTGCACAAGAAAGTGCAATGAGAGTGTTCCGGGTCATGAATGGGTTACTTGCCAGGGTCGAGAAGAAAAAAGAGGAAAAAGAAACGGCCATCGTTATGGGGCTGCTGCTCACACTCTCCGGCTACAGTTACCCACTCCATCAGCCATGGTGACATCTGACCAACTATTAGCCTGGTCCCCATGGCTAGAGGAGCGACAGCTCGGGTCAAGGTGAGTCAAGCCTGCCATCTGGTCCTGGCTCCGGGCTCCTGTATTGATGTCTTTGCAGTGGTACTTCCGGGAGACTTTTCTTTGCCTTACTGCACCTCAAAGAAGAGAGGAACACTCATGTATACTCACTCCATATGTCCTCAAATCCACAACCATCATGATACTGGTAGGCATTCATATGGCAGGAAAAAATATTTTATAAACTTTGAAGGGCCTTCAATCTGAGGTGCATCCTCTGGGACGCAGATATTGTACACCCAATCTCCTGGTAAAGAATTTGAGTTATGGGGGTGAAGAGGAGAGAGGAAGTTGTGTGATTTGCCCAAAACCACCAAGCAGGGAAGATCAGGATAAAAATTCAGGGGTCCTGACCTGTCCTTATAACACAAGGCTATGTTGTTTCCCTTTAAATAGATGGCAGAGATCTGGAGAAACACAATCAAAAGAAAAAACAGCAAGGGTAACTTTGCTGCAAGAGAAAAGGTTCATCTTCAAAAGAAGAAATGGAGTAGCTTTGACTATTCAGTATGGGCTGCTGTGGGTGAGGCAAAAGAGTCAGAAGGGCAAAACAGCTGGATGTTTCCTGGGATGAAGCAGGAGGAAAGCCCAGATGTGGGTGTGGTTCATTATATGGAAATGAACTGAAGCACAATGTGATATAAAATTGTCAGCAAACGTGGGCATTAAGGTTAAGTTCGGAGAACCTATGATGGCGGCTAGGTGAGACAAAGCAAGGAGACACCTCCGTGAAAAACAATGAATAAAAACCAGAAAGTGACCCAGAGCGTCACCTCCAAAGTAGCTAGGAGGTCTCCTAAAGCCACAGGGAACGTCCATCTGGCGAAACTAGAAGTCTGCATTCTGAAACGAGTGAGTGAATCTGATTAGTCCCTC
>PVKY010004496.1:0-19167 GCA_004027775.1 Bradypus variegatus
TACAGATAAATGGGAACTTGTCAAAATTGAAAACTTTTGCATCTCCAAGGACTTTATCATGAAAATAAAATGACAACACTGGGAGAAAACAATCGGAAATGATTTATCTGATAAAGGATTAATATCTAGTATACAAAAAGAAATTCTCCAACTTAACTGTAAAAAGACAAACAACCCAATTTAAAGATGGGCAAAAGACTTCAATAAACTTCTCTCCAAAGAAGATAAAAAGATGACTAAAAAGCACACGAAAAGACAGTCATCATCATTAGCCATCACAGAAATTCAAATAAAAACCACAGTGAGACACCATTTCACACCCATTAGAATTACAAAAAGGAAAACTACCGGTGTTGGAGAGGGTGCAGAAGAGCAGGATGTGCCGACTTATAGTGGCGCGGCTGCAGCGGTGGCCCCTCAGGAGGCCGAGTATAGAACCATGTGTTCAGGCAGTCCTGCTACCGGGTATACACCCAGAAGAACCGAAGGCAGGGACTAGAAAAGATGCTCGTGCACCAATGCTCCTCGCGGCATTATTCACAATTGCCAAAAGACGGAAGCAACCCCAGCTCCATCGACCAGTGAGTGGATGAACCAAATGTGGGCTATACACACAGTGGAATGCGATTCAGCCACAAAAAGGAATGAAGTCCTGATACCTGTGACCACACGGATGAGCCTGAAGACATCACGTTGAGTGAAATACGCCAGGAAAAAAGGGCAAATAGTGTCTGATCTGATAGGAAATAACTAGGAAACAAACTCATCGTCAGAATCTAGAACACAGGTTAGCAGGGGATGTGGTGGCATGGGGAATGGAAGTTAAGGCTTAGAATGTGCAGGGCTCCTAAGTGGAATGGTGGAAATGTCCTGGTGATGGACGGTGGTGACAGCAGTGCAACACTGTGGACACAGTTAACAGCACTGAGTACACATGTGAGCCTGGGTAGAAGGGGAGCGCTGGGCGGTATTTACGGTGACGTCGCTCTAACGCTGGCTGGTGTATCTGTCCTTCCCCCTCCAAGGACACAAAGGTGGATGAAGGGAAGGGCCTCACCTCCTGCTCTCCTTCTTCTCCAGGAGGAGGCCACGGGACAGGCTTTGCGAGAGGAGCTCCTGCGCAGAGGCACTGCAGGTCAGCTCTTCTGCACAGGGGACACGCCCCACCTGGTCCTGCTCATTGCGCCTCTTCCCCGCAGGGCGGGCGTGAAGCATTAGGGTGGACAAGTCACTTCCAGAAGAGCAAGGAGACTTCATCCCCAAACTGAAAGCACAGGTTGTGAGACAGTCATGGTCAGGAAGGAGATGCGATTCACACAGCATCGAGTACACGGATGCAGACAGAATGCCCATCTCGGTGCCCCGAGGACCCCCACCCGGCCAGGCACGGGCCCCTGGATGGTCCACCCGGCCCTGCTGTTGGCCTTGGAGCTTCTCCCAATCTTGGCGATGAGGCGCCAAGGGAAGCTGGCTCTGCCCAATGGGGTGGCCACATGTGCCACCTTCCCACGCCGCCCTGTGCCTCTGCCTTACAGAAGCTCCCACCCCCAGGAGGCGGCTGAGCTCAGGACCCCTCAGCTCTGTCTTCTTGAACAAGGCCTTCCCACCCAGGGCTGTAAACGTCCCTCTTTCCTCCTGATACTGGCAAGTGCATTGTTCACATGTGGCCCTTAATCTACCTGAATCTACCTGGGGGGAGACAGTGAGGCTGAGGCTCTAGATCGGAGCAAGGCCCAGCAGCCCAGAGCCATCCTTCCCGCGAATTCCATGGATCTGACGGGCCCTGTCACCGGCAGTCCCGTTTCTGGACCTTCTGTTCTGATCCACTGGTCTACTTCTGCTTGCCCAGGCTGCTAAATGCTGAAGCTTTACTCTATGCTTTCACAGAGCTTCTCAGTAACAGCCATACATTTTCTCGTCATGATGAATTTTAAATTCCCATCAAATTCCAGGGGGAGGGCCTGGTCCGAGTTTCCCCCAGGAGGGCGCCAATGCTACAGCTGGGGAGCAGATGTCTGCACTGTGCCCTCCCACCAGAGTAGACATGCCGCCCATGCAAGGCTCCTGGGGGCACAGCCATCCCTGCGGCCAGGCAGCCCCCCCAGTCAGCTCCCACCACTCTGCTGGGTGTGCCGCTCTGGGGTGGGGATCTGCGTGACGCGGGCCGTCCTACTGGTGGTCCGACCGCGGAAGCGCTGGGACAGACACCCTGTTGGGGAGTGACAGTCCTCTCTGCCTGCCGGCACCTATGCTTCGGCTTCGTTTCCCTGCGCGGCCAGGACTTCTGGGACAAGGGTGACCAGCAGGGACGTCAGCGTCTGGCCCTGACCTCAGTGTTTCTGAAGTTTACCAAGAAGCATGATTTTTGTTTTTCTGGGGCAGGAGGTGGCCTTATTCAAGTTAGGGAATTTCTTCCCCAATCCTTGATAAGAAATTTTACCAGGAATGGGGATGGAATTTTAAGAAACACATTCAGTACCTGCTGAGATGATCATTTACGCAGCAGATTACACGAACAGATTTCCACTGCTGATCTACCCTTGCGTTCCTGGGATAATGCCTACCTATTAAGTTTTTTTATGTACGGCAAGACTGCATTTGCCAACGATTTTCACTGTGTTTTCAGCCAGGCTTGTGAGCGAGATGCAATGCCAGCTCTCTGCGCTCGCGCAGCTGGGACCCCTCAGCCATGTGCTCCGTGGCCCCGTGGGGTGCTCCACATCTGCTGCCTGGGAGCCTATTGGGACCTGCCCTAAGCGGGGCCCTCGTCGTGTGGGGCAGTGAGAATGAAGGGAGCCTCACAGTCCCCTCTGTGTGCTCTGGAGAGAACGACAGCACCCGGCACACACTCAGCTGCAGGGGCAGTGACAGACTGCGTTCATATGGCTCTCACCGTCCCCGGCCCAGCAGCAGCTCCTTCTGCGTCTGCAATCTGGCCTGTTCCCATGACAAAGGAACGGCATAATCTTTCAAACGATTCTTAAAAAAATACACACATATCTGTCCGTCTTGACTCAGTGCCTCTAGGAAAACAATACAAAAACAAAAGGAAAGAAAAAAGTATCAGATAAACAATCGGTGATTGCTTGGCGTCCACGAAAATGCACCGCCATGAGCACAAGCCTGTGGCCTCAGTCAAGTCACAGAGAAAGTGACCCCGTGCTGGAGGTGCGCTCCGAGCACCCCAGGGCCAAAGTGCTGACTGTGCAGGGCAGCGGCGACCCACAGCAGTCGCGGTGGGGACTCTGTCGGGACCTTCCTAGCTCTTTCCATGTTTATAAATTCACTGGAAATCACTGGCTTGGAGTTGGGGGTATTAAGGAAAGGGAAAAGGGGACAAAAGGGAAAAGACACAGACATGAAGACAAGGGTCGTTCGATGCGGAAAAGGCGACAAGAGGCTGGCGAGGGGCTGCCCTGGCCGAGCGGGCGGTACCTGATGTGATGGGCAGTCGGGGGGCCGTCCAGTCCCTCAGCTTGTGGTTGATGCACAAGGCAAGGATGTCGTCCCACGGGATCTCGCTCACTGGGGGCCCTGCCCCCTGGCCCGGGGCAGGGTTCCTGCTCTCCCACCTGCGGTACGTTCGCCTGAGCAGGTTCTCCACCCGGGACTGGAGCACGGGCTGCGTCTGGCGCGAGCTGGGGATCTGGGACACATACTGCAGTACCATGGAGCAGACGGGGAGCCAGGGGGCTGTGGAGAGAAATGGGTCAGGGCAGGCCTGGCCAGGTGCCTTCATGCGTGCGTTCCCTTAGAGAGCCGCGAGGTAGCATTAGGAGCACGGTGCCCAGGAAGGAACTTGCAGACACACAGCGCAAACTGTCCACCGCGAAGGCCCCCAGTCCTCCCCAACCAGGGCGCGGCCGAGCAGGCCTGCGGGTCCCGTCCTTTGTGGTCCTTGGGGAAAGGGCACCTGTGCAACCGACTGAAGGCCACACCGCACAGCTTACACGGGGACCCAAAGCCTCTACTGCCCAAAGCCGTGCGCAGGGGCCCCCGCCAAGGCTGGGAGCGCTCGTCAGCAGGAGCTGGAGTAGACAGCTCGGCGGCTGTGCCAAGGCCCAGCACAAAGACCGCACCGAGGCAGGTGGGCACCGGGGCCACAGAGAAAAGGTTTCCTCTAAAAGGACTCCCACTGCGGAACCTGCCCCCTCCCGGCTCTCCTCCCTGTCCGCCTGCACGAAGGGCCCTGCCAGCCACGCAGAGCCTGGGGGAGGCCGGAGTCTCCCCACGAGCTGCCCCTCTCCATAAACACATGGCGGGGACAGCAGGACAACCTCGGCGGGTGTCGCGCGCCTTCAGAGGGCTGAGCCTTCTTGCAGGCAGATGGACGAAGCTTGTGCTCCACGTGTGCCAGACACGAGGACATTACGAGAAACCTGCTGCGGGCAGGCCCCGGCTGCCTGCTCCTGCCCAGCCACCCCAGCACCCCGAGGCAACCCCCGCTGCCTGGCTCCTGTCCCCCAAGCCCGGGGCACGCACCCCCTGGTGGCGGCAGGTCCACCTGTGGCATCTGGAAAGCCAGCACGGCCTGCTTCAGCCAGGCCAGGTGGGCAGGGGCGTTCCAGTGCAGGTGGGGAAGCAGTCGGCTGCCCCCTGGCTCAGCGAACTCGGTGACAGGCCAGGACAGGTCGCACAGCTGGTCCGAGGATGCCACAGCAGCCAGGAAGCGCAGCACACTGTTGAACAGCTCGATGACAGCCGCTGGCTCCTGCGAGGCCAGGCCACCCAGCCGTCGCTCTCTTCTGTCGTGGAAAAACCGGCCGCTGAACTCACGGCCAACCCCGTCCTCCACGAACTGGACGAGGGTCTGACAGCCAAGCTCAAGGGCAGTGGGGCAGCGGGAGACCAGCCACTTCACAGCCTGCGAGACCTGAGGTGCAAAACAGCAGGGACAAGACAGGCCTCAGGCTCCACGGCCTCCTGGCCCAGCAAGCCACGGTGTTCTCCAGGGGGCTCTCTGAGGACGGGCATTCTCCCCGGGGACAGGGACCCCCACGCTGCGCATGGTGTGGGTGACGGGGGGCCCCGTCTGCTTGTGCTGGGCGCCACAGGTCTCAGCCGCCACGACATGACGGTGCTGGCCGGCAGTGCGGGAGCCGCACATGAGGGGCACCTGGAGAGCGGCTCTGAGCCCCCAACCCCCAGGGAGGAGCTGCCTGCCCGAGGCCCACCTCCCCGCAGGGGCCAGGAAAACCAGCCTCTCCCCACGGCAGAAACAGAAGCACAGCTTCCTGCACCTGGAAAGCGCTGACGAGGCCACCGCCTCCCAGACGCTCCCGCAGCTGCGGTCACCCTGTCTGCATGCCCCGCTCCCTGTTCCCAGAACTCAATTATCAGCACAGACTTCTTTTTAAAAGAAATCATAAATAGTGTTATTTTTCAGATGGTCCTATGACAATCACCTTAGAAAAATAATGTCCACATCTGACATGGATGGTGGAATTTCAAATTTATAAAGACAAAAACATGAAAAGAATTATACCAACAATTTAACTTGTTGCAGATGGCAGGATTGTTCTGTTCACAATTTTAGAATGCTTTCTGTGTAACACATGGAGTTAGAGTTGTAAGCATTAATATACACTAAATGCAAGGTAAAGCAAAAGAGGAGGAAGAACTCGAACGACCCCGCTGCGCCCCGAGGAAGGAAGATCTTGCCTTGGTGGAGCCCTGCAGGTCGCTGATGGAGTCGGGGATCTCGATGACGGTGTAGTCGGAGAGCAGCCTGGCGGAGACCAGGTCCTGCAGCATCAGACCTGTCGCGGGAACACCGGTGTCGGCGTCTCCGTGTGGCTCCACGCCTGCGCCCGTGGACCCGCTCGCACAGCCCGGCGCAGCTGGAACTCACCGTCCTCCACGTCCTTCTCCATGGCGCCCCTGCCCGGGCCGGGCACCAGGACGGCCAGCGGCAGCGCCGGCTGGAAGGGCTTGGCCTGCAGGAGCTGCCTGAGCTGCAGCAGGGCCGACAGCCAGTACACACCCTCCTCCACCGCGTCTTCACCCCACACCCTTGGGGGAAGCAGCAGCACGAGCCCGCTGGCCCCCAGTAAGTCCTTCTGCGTCTCCACGGCGTCGAGGGCACAGTCGCTGAGGGTGCCGTGGGCCACCTGGAAGAGCACCAGCACCAGGCTGCACGCGCTGCACGCAGACGAGCAGCCCGCACCCACTGCGCCCCAGGGTGGGCCTCTTGGGGCACCAGAGCCCATCCACTGCCTTGGAGCCAAATAGTTTATCCTCCAGCTGAAGACCACGCGTGGCCATGTTACTTTAGTCTTAACCAGGCACAGCCAAGCCCCTCTTGACAGACGGCGGACGGCGGCGGCAGCACACGTTCCGGCAGTTTCTGAAGACGGAAGCCGGGAGGCGAGGATGCCACGCCCAGGGGGCTGACCACGCAGGAGGCACGGAGCAGGAGGGCAGGGCGGCGGCACCGCTGGCTTTCCCCGCACCCAGCTGCTCCCACCAACTCTGGAAACGCCAACAGCTAGCCCAGGGGAAAGACTGGGCAGATCCTTTCTAGAGACACTCAACAGCCCGAGGCACAGAAGCCCAGACCCTGGCACGGGCCCCCCAGAAAAAGCCCGCTGGCCACGCAGGGCACCCTGCCTCAGCCAGGTGGGACCCAAAGGACCAGCCAAGCCACCGGCACCGTGAGGCAACACAGGCTCATGGCGATAGGCTCCTAAGGTTTGGGGCGTTTCCTTCGCAATGACAGATGACGCGCACACCTCCCGTAACGCGAAGTCGGAGGAAACGTCTGAAACAGGTAAGTTAAGAAGGGCAGTGGAATGAGCCTGCGATTTGGAAATACAATGAAAATCAAGCTGGGGGACAGGCTCAGAGGAAGGGGCAGGGTCTGCTCTTTCTCACGCTAAACAACACACCACCATCTGACGTTCAGTAACTGCACACAAATGTCACTTTCATTAAAAGTTTTAAAAATACCAGCTAGAGAAACAACAAAGAAATTGTCTGGTAAGTATAATTATAGGGAAAAAAACAGAAGAGCTCAGCCCAAAATGGGAATCTCCATTCTCTTTGTATGGTGAGTGCAGAGATGGCTTTTACTACCTTTACACTTTTCTAAATTTTTAAAGCTTTACACCCATATTACTCGAAATTCAATTTAGCAAATGCAATAAATGGCACTAAAATGGAGAAACAAAGGAACAAAACGCCATGACCAAGCTATGATTTGGAAAAGCTCCCGGGACACAGGGAGCACGGAAGGGGGTCCGACGTGGATGTCGGGGTGAGCCCAGAGGCCAGGCTCACTGACAGCCACAGCGGCCGGGCAGGCTGTGGGGCCCGTTCCCTGGGGCAGCGACAGGCTGACCAACCCACCCCCGCCCCCCAAGCACGTGCGGACCCTTCTGGAGGAGGAGCCAAGTGCCCGCCCGGCAGGCGGCTGCAGCAGTGCCAGGCGTGCCCGGCGCTGGTGCCCACTCAGTGCCCTGTACGGCCAGCTTCCACACTGACGAGGACACGTACGTCTGGTTTCATTTCTGAACACACCTAAAATTTCATTTACGCTGGCTGGGCTCTAACAAGGAGACAGCTCCTCATTAAACAAGCTCCCAGGGAACCAACAAGCTTGGCCCTGTACACAGACCTTTAAAGGACAAAATGCAGAGCCTACAAAAGAACGCTGGGGACAGCGTGCACGCGTGACGGAAACAAGGACGTTCCGGCGCCGACCCTGAGCCGGCTCAGCAGCTGTGGCCAGGTCAGTGCTGGCCGCGCCGTCTCAGGGCACATGGCAAAGGCACCAGCAGCTGGCATGCCTGGGGCTTCAGGTCCGACGTGGCACCAAGCTCTCAGGCAGGCTCCGGCCGGTGACCACTGGCCTCCGCCTTCTGGGGGTGCCCTGGAGAAGCAGCAGCCCCGGGACAAAGGACGAGGTGCAGGCTCAGGTGCTCACCTTGATGCAGATGTTGACAAGGGCCCTGCGGTCGCCCCTCCTGCCAAGGGCATGAAGCAGGGCGAGGGTCCGGATCGTGCCCCCAGCCCCGTCCGTGTCTTCCTTCGAGCTTTCGTCACCCAGGAACTTGACTTTTAACCAATTTGCCAGAATTCTGTGAATAAAAGTAACACTTTACTTTAAGAGGAATCTGAGTCTAAGTGTGGTCCCTAAAGACTTCCAGGAAAAGAAGAAAGAGAAACCCCACGCAGCAGCAGTCCCACAGGCCCCAGAGCTCATTCTGAGCCTGACCTGGGGCACCAGGCCGCACCCGTGAAAGGGAGCCGCCTCCCGGGGTGGGGGCACTCGCGGCACCGGGGACGGAAAGGTCCTCACAGCCTGGCATTCACCCGCGCCACAGAACCGAGTCTCTCATCACGGATCTTGATTCCCAAGTGACTGACATTCCCAGTGAACTCAGAAACGCAGAAGAGAGTGGTTTTGTTTTAATGATTCAATGTTTAAATATTTTCAAAGTGCCACGACTTTCTTCCTTGCTGTATGAAGTAAGACGGGTACTTATGGACTAAGCTTTGGGGCTTTCCCTTTCTTTTTTCTTGGTCTGCATGTGATTCAACAGGAACCACCTAAAAGTAGTATGTTCTGAGAACCTGGAACACTTCATACCACCAGGCGAACGGAAAAAAGCAGGAAACAGCATCCACACACGCACGCACGCTCACGCACGCACGCTCACAGCAGCCTGACTGGAACTGGCCCGAAGGTGGGGCCTCCGTGTCCGTCAGTTGACAAGGGACGAACGGGCTGTGGCCCCCCAACCCGGGTGCCGTCAGCCATGAAGAGAGATGGAGCACTGCCGGCACAGGGGCACGGGGGAGCCTCGAAAACATCGTGCTCAGGGAGATAAACTAGACACAAAACACCAGCGCATACGACTCCTCGTTCGGAAACTACAAACAGGAAAACACAGAGACAGAAAGGCTGGTGGTCGCCAGGGCTGGGGAGGGCTCCGAGGCGCAATGGGCACAAGGTTTCTCCCTGGGGTGTGAAAATGTTCTCAAATTAGACTGTGGCGATGGCCGCACAACCGTGAATATACTAAAACCATTTAAACGGCTGAATTGCAAGGTATGTGAAGGAAACAGTGCCATATTAATCTTTTTTATTTCTTTTTAAGAATGCCAAGTTTCTCTTCCTACAGGAAAAACCTAAAACGTCACTGTAACAAACTATCAACTGTCTCCACCAGCAGTCTCAAACCACGCAGGCTCCGTCACTCGGCTCTGTGCAGCCTTAATTGGCTACTGACTCTTCAATGCTTTTGAACCAACACTGTTGTCAAGTTCATATAACAGAAACTAAAATAATCCAGTGTCGACCTCAAATCACAAACAAGAGACCAACAGTCGAAGCACCACTGCCGGTGACAGACAGAGGCGTAAGCGGCAGCCCCTGCCCTGCCCCCCCACCGCGCACCCCCAGCCCCCCCGGCAAGGTGGCACCGCCTCTCCCCAACTCCACGGAGGGAAACCCGCTGACCTGCCAGGACTCCCCGGGGACTGCTCTTCTCCACCCGGCAACAGCAGCACCAGCTTCCAGAACACGCACTCCTGCCACCCGGGGAGGTGCTCGGCCACGAGGGACGGCAGGTCCAGAGGTGCCCACGCAGCGTTGCTGTGAGGACAGAACGCCACGGTGAGCCGGGGCACGGCTGGGGTGGGCGCCGGCCGGGGGAGCCAGTACAAACCTCAGCAGCCGCCGGCAGAAGTGCTGGACCTTCAGGCGATGCACGGCCTCGCTCCTGAGCCGACACAGTCTGCAGGGGGGCAGGGGGCACAGGCCATGGGACAGCTGGCGCCCAGAGAGCACGCATGTCCCCGACGGTCTGAGCAAGTGGTCCCCGGGTACCCAGGCCCGCCCGTACGGAACAGGCTGGAAAGGGGCTCTCCCGTTATTAAGTGTCTCCTGTGTGCCAGCCATGGGGGACTCGGCAGCAGGCAAACCAACCCCCGGCCACATGCTGCACGCGGCTCTGGGAGGGCGGGGACTCCTGCCACCCGGGGAGGAGCCTGGCCACGAGGGAGGGCAGGATCGGGGTGCCCAAGCAGCGTGGCTGCGAGAGAGACAGCCAAGAGGATGCTGCTTGGGTGGGGTGGGAACCGCCAGGGTCATCTGAGCAAAGACCTGGAGGGAGCACAGGCACCGAGAAGGCTTCTGGGGACAGGAGGGGGCAGCAGTGCCAGGGCAGGACCGAGCCGGGGGCTCCGGAACGATGGGAGAGCCGGGGCCGGGGAGGCAGGCCCATGGGACCACCCACTGGGAGCCGGTGGGAACTTCGGCGCTAGGAGGGTCACTGTGGCTGCTGTGCTGGGACCAGGCTGTCTGCTCCCCAAACCACACTGACGGGTGCCCCCGGGGGCCTGGCAGGGCTGACCTGGTGCAGGAGATGCCCAGCCTCCCCGCATGCCCCAGGTCCAGCAGGCCCCGGGCCAGGTCCTCCTCGGCGATGGGGCACGCGGCGCTCGGGGCCAGGGCCCTCAGCCGGTCATCCATGGCCACGCAGCATGGGGCCGCGGGGAAGGCCCGCATCTGGCGCCTCAGTTTCTTCCGGGCTGCAACGGCGTCCCTCCACCTGGGGAAAACACACACATATCCTCAGGGACAACAGCCCCACGCCAAAACAGGGAAACACGCATTTGGGTCTTCTCCAGCAGCCGTCCCCACCCCGGGGAACAGTCAGAATTAAGGCTCGGGTGTGGGACAGGCGTGGCTTTGGGCGAGTGGTGAGACCAGCGGGACGAGCAGTCAGAGGTGCCAATGCTGCACACCCGTGGAGGCCCACGTGGCAGGGGGTAAAAGCCCCACACAGAAACATGCCTCTGACCCAGCGACACCCCCACAGGGATGTCTCCAGACCCCGTGCGCCAGCGAACATGCCGTGGGACAGGGATGCTCACTGCCCCCAGGGCCAGCCCTACAAGGACACGCCTCTCGGCCCCTGACAGACCACGAGGTGGCAGAAGGCCTGGGAGGGGCAGGTCTCCACAGTGGGAAGACTCATCCGTGCTCTCCTGCATGGCTGCAGCTTACTGCCAAGCACTCGATTGCCGTTTTCAGTCTACCATGCAACGACCACGTGTTCAACAGCGGGGCACAGGGGGCAGAGCCTGGAGGGCAGCGAGAAGCTTCCGTGCAGGCGAGCAGCACAGCCAGATCAGCCCCCGGCCTGCGCCCTCCTGAGCCCCAACCCCATTCCCAAAGGCAACAGCTACACTGACGGTCACGTTAACTCTTCCCCTTCTTTCCTTCATGATGTTCATCCAAAACAACTTATGTGGTTGGAACATACTCTATTTGCATGTTGGGCGTGTTTTCCTATGACTTGCTTCTTCAGCTGGTTGTTTGTGAAGCCATTGGGTTGGTGTGGCTGTGATTTGTGTGGCTTCTTCACGGCTACTTCCTGGAGCCTCAACTTGATAGAAATTCAGAACAACCCTTGCCACACTGACCAAAAACCTAATTCCTTACTTACCCCCTAAGTCTGTACTGTTTAGGAACAGTGTATGTGTGTAAGTAACCAATCGCTCCTGAAAGTGTAATCCTATGAGACTAGAAACAGGTTTCCGGTGCCATAAAAGGTTTCCGGGCCCTTTCCCTGGTGATTAAAGGAAGTGATGGCTCAGGTACTCTGTCCTGGGTACGAGGCTCCCCGAACTCACCGCTGTAGATACTTGCAGAAGCACTGCAGCTCCTGCAGGGTCTCCTTGGCCGCCTGGAAAATCTCCTCCCCCATAAACAAGTCCACGAGGTGGCCATAGACATCCTCAGAGCACCGGGCCACACGGAGCCTCTGGTCAGCCTCCACCGCGCTCCTGCAAATGGGGCAGTCAGCTCGGGACCCACACCACGGCCCCGACTCAGGGCCCTCGGGAAGAGGTTTTAAGGGCGCTGTGCTTTAAGTTAAGAGCTTCATGTTTACCTAAAGCGCAGAGACCTGGAGAGGGAGAGCAGGCACAGGGCACTCGGTCCAACGTGCCCGTGAATAGTCAAGGATAAACACTTCATCTTGATAAAGTAGCAGAAAACTTAGTTTCTCAGTGAGCACTGAGATAACCGGAGAGTCTTCCCATCACGGTGCGCGCCGTTTGCTCAGTACACAACGCGCTGCACCAGCACAGGCTGAGCCAAAGCTGGCCTTGAGGGAACCAGCATCTCAGGAGAAACTTCTTCAACAAAATTCTACCAACTGAGGAAGTACAGAAGACTCTAAAAAATGCATTCTGTCACAAAACCCAAGGAGCTTTAACAGCAAGACACGCACCTGTCTTCCAGCCACCCCCGAGGCACCTGTAGCAAAGAGGCGCAGCCCCCACCAGCAGGGAAGGAAAGGAGCCTCTTTAGATGACACCCTCTCCCTCAGAAGGCCCAGCTCACAGAAAGCGGTGAAACATCCACAGCCCTCCAGACCCTCAGGGCTGACCTGGGGGGGCACAAGCATGAGGACGGGATCCCCTGCACAGCCAGAGCCACTTTCTTCCTTGAAGCTTGACAGTGAAACAAATATAGTTCTTAAATTAGGTAGCTCAGAGAAATCTATCAATGCATGAAGAAAAGCATCTTTTCCTACCTGAAAAACTAACAGTAGGTGGTAAGGTGGGCAGCAGGCCCCCAAACTAGTTCCCTGGCACCCGTCAGGGTCATCGAGGAGGACAGGGGGGCAGGGGGTGGCAGGAGGCCCCTCCCTGCCACCACTTTCTGGAGGCAACACACACATGGACAATTATACATGACAATGGAGCATCATTCATCTACTCTAAAGACACACTCCTTGCTGAGGGGATGCAAAACGGCAGAGTAGGATGTTCTGCAGATTGCTCTCTTCATCAGAAAAGCAGATGAACTCAAAAAAGAGACTGGGATCGACTGGGGGTAACCCTGGAACCAGACAGGACACTCAGAACAACCCAGAAGCAGAGAAAGGCTGCCCAGCTTCCCGCGTTTGGAGAGAGGGTGCGTGAGTCAGCGCCCCACTCCTGTTCCTCAGCCCCGGGCTGCTG
The DNA here is from genome assembly GCA_004027775.1 of Bradypus variegatus. Classification (NCBI taxonomy): domain Eukaryota; kingdom Metazoa; phylum Chordata; class Mammalia; order Pilosa; family Bradypodidae; genus Bradypus; species Bradypus variegatus. Next base: position 12,982 of record PVKY010004496.1, read on the forward strand.
CGTGGACGTGGCTTCACAGGGTCAGGCAGATGCTGGGGGCAAGTTGAGGTCGGTCTGGATTATCCCTGAGGGACCAGCAGACACCAGCCGCAGCTTTGGTCATATTGGCGGGAGACTCGGAGAAACAAGGCACATTTTGTTTTGTCTTGTCTTTCTTCTTTACTTTCTCTCTCTTTTTAATCTGACGTATTGAGGGCCCAAACGCAGACGCTGGGCTCCGGTTTGGCTGCCTGGCAGCTGTGGCTTCCCATCAACATAAGTCAGGGGACTTGGGGAGCCAGTGCATTTTTGTTGTTGTTGTTGTTCTCTTTAAAAAAAGTAAAAAATGGATTTCCCTCAACAAGTACAAATCAGAAATCCCCAAGGACTGAGGGGTGGGAGAACTAGATTTTCAGAGTGACCACAATATAATATCCGGAATGTTCAGTTCCCAACAAAATATTTAAGAACACAGAATATTTAAGACAGAGAAGTATGGCCTAATCACAGGAAAATAGAAATCTTACATAAACTATCCTGGAGGAAGCCTAGTTAAAGGAATTATTAATCAAATATTGATCAAAAGATCAATTATCTTAAACCAATGAACTAAAGGAAAATGTGGACAAAGAACTAAAGGAAATCAGTAAATTGATATATGCACCAATTGAGAATTAATAAGACAGAAATTATAAATAGAAATCAAATCAAATTTGTGGAGCTAAAAAGTACAAAAACTGAAATGAAAAATTCAATAGGTAGGTTCAATAGCAGATTTGAGCTGGGAGAAGAAAGGATCAGTGAACTTGAATACAAGACAACTGAAATTATCTAGTGTGTTAACCAGAAAGAAAGAATGAAGAAAAATGAAGAGCCTGAAGAACCTGTGGGACATCATCAAGCAAACCATCATATGCATTATAGGAATCCCAGACAGACAAGGGAGAGAAAACGGGTGGAAAAAATAATGGCTGAAAACATCCCAAATCTGATGAAAGACATAAATATACAAATCTAAGAAGGTCAACAAACCTCAAGCAGGATAAACTCAAAGAGATCCAAACCAAGACACGTTAAATTGTTAAAACCAAAGACAAAAAGGAAATCTTGAAAACAGCAAGAGAGAAGGAATATATCACTTACAAGAATCCTCAGTAAGACTAACATCCAATCCTTCATCAAAAAATAGACATTTCTCCAAGTAGGATATACAAATGGCCAATAAGCACATGAAAAGATGCTCAACATCATTAGCCATTAGGGAAATGGAAATCAAAACTACAATGAGGTACCACTTCACACCCACAAGGTTGGCTATTATTTGAAAAGTGGAAAATAGGAAGTGTTGACAGGAATATGGAGAAATATGAATTCTTTTACAATATTGATGGGATTTTAAAATGGGGCAGCTGCTGTAGAGAACAGTTGAGCAGTTCCTCAAAAAGTTAAACACGTAAACTATGTATGTTTTATGTTTCAAAGTAAATTGGATTTCTTTGAATAAAACATCATGCAATTTTTTTTGCCTGTGTGTGATTATATGCATTTTTTAATTGAGGTGAATTCACATAAAATAAAATTAACCACTTTAGGATCAGACACCCAGGGGAGTGAATCTCCCTGGCAACGTGGAATATGACTCCCGGGGAGGAATGCAGACCCGGCATCGTGGGATGGAGAACATCTTCTTGACCAAAAGGGGGATGTGAAAGGAAATGAAATAAGCTTCAGTGGCAGAGAGATTCCAAAAGGAGCCGAGAGGTCACTCTGGTGGGCACTCTTGCACACAATTTAGACAACCCTTTTTAGGTTCTAATGAATTGGGGTAGTTGGTGGTAGATACCTGAAACTATCAAACTACAACCCAGAACCCATGAATCTTGAAGACAATTGTATAAAAATGTAGCTTATGAGGGGTGACAATGGGATTGGGAAAGCCATAAGGACCACACTCCCCTTTGTCTAGTTGATGGATGGACATGTAGAAAAATAGGGGAAGGAAACAAACAAACAAACAGACAAAGGCACCCAGTGTTCTTTTTTACTTTAATTGCTCTTTTTCACTTTAATTATTATTCTTGTTATTTTTGGGTGTGTACTAATGAAGGTGTCAGGGATTGATTTAGGTGATGAATGTACAACTATGTAATGGTACTGTGAACAATCGAATGTACGATTTGTTTTGTATGACTGCCTGGTATCTGAATATATCTCAATAAAATGAATATTAAAAAAGAAATTAACCACTTTAAAGTGAATAATCAGTGGCATTTAGTATATTCATGATGTTGTGCATCAGCTTTATCTGATACAAGAACACTTCCATCATCCCCAGAGGAAACCCCACACCCACATATCCACCCCCATTCCCCACTCCCACCAAACGCTGGCAACCAGTAATCTTCTTTCTGTCCCTATGGATTTACCTACTTTGGATATTGCATACAAATGGAACCATAAAAAAAGTGGAAAAAAAAAGTTAAATGGAATTTCCATATGACCTGGCAATACCGCTCCAAGGTATTTACTGAAAACAACTGAAAGCAAGAATTCAAACCGATGGTGGCACACCAGTGCCCAGAGCAGCATTAGTGCCAAACGCTGGAAACAACCCAAGTGTCCATCAACAGGTAAGCGGATAAACAAAATGTGGTCCAGTACACAAGGGAATGATATTTGGCTGTAAGAAGGAATGAATTTCTGAGATATGAGGCAACAGGGATAAACTCTGCAAACACGCTGAGTGAAATAAGCAAGATACAGAGGACAAATGAAATATCAGGAAACAGCAAATCTGTAGAGACAGAAAGTGGGCTCGAGATTCCCTGGAAATGGGGGGTCTGTTGCTTGATTGGTGCAGAGTGCTCGTAAACTGTGGATATTTTAAAAGAAAATTAAAACAATTTAAACAAGCACAAAATATGTGTTCCTTGTTGAAGTTAACTGAAGCCGAACCACAGCGGACCGCGCACGCTCCGGGCAGCAGCGTCTCGGCACAGCCCTGAGGCCTGCGGCCGGCCGGTGGTCCCACTGACCTCAGCTCCCGGGCACAGGCCTCCTGCACGCACTCCGCCACCACGCAGTCCGTCAGCTCCGCAGCCAGGCCCTGGCTCAGCTGAGTCAAAACCAGCTCTCGCTCCTGTTTCAACCTGAGATTGAAAGAAAAAGACACGAGGGTCACATCTGAGGCCCCGGGGAACCTGCAGGTGGAGCCAGCCCCCGGGCTGGGAAGTGTGGGCAAGGCCGGGCGCACCCACCGCTCCTCCTCTGCCCGCCGCCGCTCCGCGGTCACCTCCTCGGCTGCGACGTGCCGCAGGATGGCAGCAGTGGTGGCTGCAAGCAGCTCCTCCACGGCGGCACTGGAAACACTGACAGAGCAGAGCGTCACTGTTCCCCAACAGGCAGCGCGAGAAAGCCGCGCGGAGCAAGTCACTAACCTGCCAACACTCGCAAGGGGAAAGTGTCGCGTGGCTTTTAGCACAAACATTAAGCCCACGGAAACCACAGTTATTTTTAGTGCCATCAAGTGGGAACCATCCTGTGTCTAAGTTCAGGACAAAAAATAAAGAATGAACGCGTGACCCACGAGCAGGGCGACACCCCTGCGTGAGCCACGTTTAGACAGGTGAAGTGACACCTGTCTCATCACTACAAAGCCCACAAGCACTGGGAACTTAAAAACGTCTGAAGCACTTAAGAAAACCTCACTTACTGAACTTACTAACTTTACTAGTTTTACAAAAGTTGCTTAAGAGCCTAGAAGCGCATGAAGAGCAGATTAATACATTCACCAGAATCAGATATTTTAAGTTGATACACGTGGTTTGAAGCATCTACGGGAATTTCCCGTGCATGTGATCTTGCGTTCGAGAATGAGAAAAAGCCCCCGGGAGCGTGGCTGGCATCGGCACGCAGAGGGCCGCAGGGGGCCGGCACTCACCCCAGCGCAGTGGCCGCATAGGCTGCCCCGACGGCGCCCACCTCCTCGCAGTCCTGCTGCAGAACCTCCTGGATGAGCTCGTCCACCAGCTGCGCCAGGTCCTGCACAGAGCGGGGGGTCAGGGCTGCGGGCACCACTGCACCCCGGGCCCCAGCGCGGGCCGAGCGCATCAGGGATGCCGACGTCCAACCAGCAAAGACGTTTCCATCCATCAGCCTGAAGAGCCGCACGTCACACACCACCGCAGCTTAATCCAACAGCCCCCAGACATCCGAGACCCCCACAGAACTCCACGAGGTACCGCGGCCCCAGGTGCCGTCAGAAGGAGTCTCCAGCAGAGAGCTCAGGCTCTGCTGCCCAGCCGCGGGGCAGTTGGCCAGCAAGGCGTGAAGGCCCTCGGGAGGGGTCAGGGAGCCCGCACCTGCTCGACCATGGCCGGCAGACAGCCCTGCCTTTCCTCCCCATCAACCTCCCCAGGGCTCCCTGGCTCCCACCCCTGAGCATGATCGGGTTCATGACCCTGCGGTGCACAGGCCCCACAACCCCACCCGTGACCCACACACGACCAACACATGATCCCACAAGTGGCCTGCAGAGGCCCACGCATGAGCCCACATGTCCACTGGCTCTTCCAGCGACCAGCTGTGAGGACAGATGCTAGAGCAGACACGGAAGAGGCTGGGGCAGGACGGCAATAGATGCTCAGCAAGTCCGGAAGACTGGGGCTCCAGGTGACGGTGGGGACCAGCCCCGCTCAGCCCTCCTGCCTCTCCCAGCCCCATGTCGCCCCTCCTGGAATTCCCGGCCCCGCTACACACGTGCAGGAGGTTAGTGGAGAGCAAGCATACAGCACTCTCGGAGGAAGCACGCAACACAGGGCAACGAGCGTGTTTAACGCCTTCTGGTTCTCTCCAACACTTCAGAACACAGTAACCTTTTGAAGGTGGACCCAGGGAACAAGCAAGCCCCTTCTTGGACTCTTGGCCTCCTCGTCTGCAAGAGGAAGGCACTGAGCCGTGTGTCTGGCCGAGAAGCCACAGCCCTTCACGGGTGAGACAGCAGCACCACGGATGAGCCAACCTGAGCGGCTTCAATTCACAGGCACCCCAAAAATCCACACGGTCAGTGCCAGAAGGGACAGGAGCAAATGCTGCGGGAGGCTGACCCTACCCTGAAGGCTCCTCACCGTGTCAGAGTATACAGGCGCAGGCTTCGGAGGAAGGAGTTCGGGCGGCACAGGGGCCTGAAAGAAGCTGGGAGCCGTGGATGGAGCCAGGGATGGCAAGTGCAGGGCTGGCACTGGCAGGGGCAGGGGGGCGGGAGGCGGCAGTGGAAGTACAGGTGGGGGCGCATCTGGGTCGCCGCCCTCCTCACCTCTGCTGCCTCCTGAAAAGAAACACAGGTGGCACAGGCACTGGGTGCCCATGCAGGGCAGCCCCAGCACCCATGGGACCCTCCGCCGGAGTGGGGAGCCCCATGGCCGCCAGGGGCAGGGGCGAGAGCAGACATTCTGGGAGAAGTGCTCCCATACACTCGCTCTCCAAAGCACAACAACACTGCTGGCTCCGAGGGGTTCTTGTGGGAAAGCACAGCCGAGCCCTCACCTGCTGTGCCCACGCTGGGTCTCTGACTGCCGGCGGCAGGCTCCGTGGCCTGGCTCTCCCCGACATACTTGTTCTGGGAGTTGAAGCTGCACACGGGGGTGTGATGAGGGACAGGAGGTAACGGCCCCCCGTTCACAATCTCTCCAACAGACACCGTGAGCTTCTTGGTAATGAACCCTGACTTCTTGGCTTTGGATAATCCCTCTGGTTCCAAGAATGCTGACCGGTTTAACTCAACACAGCTAGCCAAACCAAAAAAAAAAAAAAAGCTACAGAGTGTGACATAAACAAGGGCCTTTCTCCACCTGCTACACGCCCGTCTGCAGTGCTGGCAGGCAGAAGCCCCTCAAGTTTAAAGTACAAAAGCTCCTGTGGCTCTGTGACACGGCCGTCTGCAGATGAGGCAGGCGGTGGAGACCATTCTGTCGGCAGAGACCTGCCAGCACCGTCCTTACGGTGCCAGAGCCGCCTAACTAGAATCTCGACCACCACACACGGTGCTGCCGACACACACACACTCCTGCCTCGGGGCTGCTGCCTCGCTCATTCCGAAAGCTGCCACATTTCCCGGAGACAAACGGTCTCCCTGCTCGCACTGGAGGTGACAGACAGGCTGGGGGAGGGGGGACGAGGCTGTACTGGGAGGGGCGAGGGGGGGGCGAG
>PVKY010004497.1:0-19147 GCA_004027775.1 Bradypus variegatus
ACATTAAAACCTAAGAGGTGTTATCTATATAGTGCATAAGAATGTCCACCAGAGTGACCTCTTGACTCCGTTTGAAATCTCTCAGCCACTGAAACGATTTCATCTCATTTTGCATCCCCCTTTTGGTCAAGAAGATACTCTCAGTCCCACAATGCTGGGTCCAGATTCATCCCCGGGAGTCATATCCTGCATTGCCAGGGAGATTTACCCCACTGGGAGTCCGGTCCCATGTAGTGGGGATGGCAGTGAGTTCACCTGCCAAGGTGGCTCACTTAGAGAGAGAGGGCCACATCTGAGCAACAAAGAGGTACTCAGGGGGAGACTCTTAGGCACAATTATATGCAAATTTAGCCTCTCCTTTGCAGTAACGAGCTTCATAAGGGCAAGTCCCATGATCGAGGGCTCAGCACATCAAACCGCCAGTCCCAATGTTTGACTTAGCACAGTCTTTTAACCCAGTCAGCTTCCTCCCGATATCCTGCAGTTTGCCTTAAACAGAGGAGGAAGCAGCCTGAGGACCGGGGGCTGATGGGGGAGCCTCACAGGGGCAGGGATGGAGCTTGGCATCCCTGGGGACATAACCGTGGTGGGGACAGGTGGCTGGAGCAAGGTAGGTAGAGAGCCCTGCCTTGCTGCCCAAGCCAGCGCCTTCCGGGCTCTGAGCCTCAGTTTCCCCATCCGTAAACTCAAGACCTGGGGCTGGGTAACCCCTGCGGCCGCTCTCCAGCTCCAGCTCTGGTTCTGCGGGGAGGATGGCCGAGTGGGGCTGGGAGCACCGCCCCCTGGGCCAGGGCATTTAGGGCTTGTTCTGCCCCCTCGGGCGTGCCTGCAGGCCATCCACTGGAGGGCTCTGGGGGCCTGGACCCTGGGAATCCGAGTGACTTCCTGGGGATCACTCCACTCCAAGGTCTCCCTTGCTGACAGCACGACACAGCCAGTGCCTGTGCCAGCGGACCCAGGTTGCTGGCCCGGGGTGGCAGCTGTGGGGACCCTGTCCCCCAGGGGAGCTTCCAGCCTCTCCCCAGCTGTTGCTCTCACCAGGGAGCAGCCTTTGCGCCTGTGCCGGCAGGTGCCCAGGAGGGAGCTGCTGCCTTGCCCACCCTTCCCCCTGCGCCGCAGCCGGCTCCTCCGTTAACAGTGCACATGCGCGTGGTGAAGTAGCATCACTTAGGTCATGATTCCTTTGTTGTGTTCACTCCTTTGCCTCCTCTGTCCCTTTTTTCCCTTTTCCCTTCCCTAGAGCCTGAGCTTCCAACTTTCAGTCTCAGAACCTTGACTGGTATATGTTCCCTAAACTTTTTTTGGGTCCCTAGAGGCCTTGAGAATTGGATAAAACTCCCCTTTCCCTAAGACACCCACCTTTTGCACATAAATTCCGGGGAGTTCATGGTTCCCCAGAAGCCCCACCATGGTCTGAGATTCAGAGCCGCCAACCAGATGTCTCTCAGGAAGGTTCCGTGTCCCAGCAAGACTGTCAGCCTCTGGAGGGCAGGCCCAGGCCGTGCGCCTCAGGCATCTCAGCCTGGGAGGGGGCTGCCCGGGACCTTGCGAATGCCCTGGGCTGTGGGGTGGACCCTGAGCCCCTTCCTCCACCTCCCCCTTCCTGCCTCCCCCAGTACCACCCTCCTCTGAGATGCTTTCAAATGGGGTTTTAAAAAAAATCCACCCTGAGAGCTTTTTTCTGTCTGCTAGAAAATGCCTCCCACTCATGCTTTTCTCTCTTTTCCAAATAACTTGTCAAGGAAAAAAAACACCTTTTCCAGATTTAAAATTTTGCAAGAGATAGTACAACAGAGGTAGCCCAGTTCCTCTCCTCAGGTTGTATGGTTGCCTTGGCTTTTGTGGCAAGCCCTGTGGTTTGAGAGGGGCCGTGGCTGGCAGTGCCAAGTTAAAAAGCTCCCAGGAGCACACAGTGGGGGCCGGACATGGAGACGTGGGCAGGGAACCTGGTGGAGATGCCAAGCTGGAGGGGCCTCGTGCTTGCCTTGCCCAGCTGCCGCTTTCCAGAGGCAAGGCCAGGCTGGGGCAGGGGCAGCGCTTGTTCCGGGCATCTCTGCTTCCCCCAAGACCACCTCGGGTGCCTGGCTGGGCTGCCGCTGTCCCCCCACCCCCACCCCAGCAGCTCTGGGCTGTGAGAGTGGGGACTTGGCAGTTGTGGTTCCAGAAGCCCCATGGGAGTCTGGCCATGCTGTCCCCAAGGTTGCCAGGAAGGTGGTGGCATCGCGACGACTCGAGGGAGAAGGCAGCCAGTCCCATTAACAAGGCTCCCCTCCCCAACCCAGAATGCGCCCAGCAAGTCACAGCCTGGCCGAGTTCCTGGGGTACAGGGGTTCCTTCACCTCTCCCAGCCCTGGCAGCCCTTGTGTGCCTGTTGCTTTCTCTGCAGGCAGCTCCCACCCTTGCATCTTCCTCATCATTCCAGATTCTGCTGCGAGGGCTTCGCTTTCTCACTTCTCTTCCCCACCCCCTTTTCTCTCCTCAGAGGCCATCAACTGTCTGATGAGAGCAATCGAGATCTACACGGACATGGTAAGGGCTGCTGCTTACCTGTCCTCCCTACCAGTCACGTGGGGCCTGGGGACCGTGCTGTGAGCCCCACCCAGCCCCCTGTGGGAGCACTGTGGGGAGAGTCTCCCCCAGCTCCCCCATCAGCTCTGCCCCTGGCCCCCTGGCGGCTGCTCCCAGCACGGCCCACCCAGGAGCCTGGTGGCCCTTCCCTGAACCACTCTGCCTATAGCCTTCCCAGAGGCGTCATTGTTCTCATGTGAAGAACTTACCTTTATTGTCTATGGGGGGGGGACTTCCAGCACTTTCCCCCTTGACCAAGTGTCCCACGTGACTAGCTACCCACAAGAGGCAGGAGGGGTGGGTTCCACAGCCTGCCATGCCCCAGCCAGGGTTTCAGCCTGTCCCCAGGCTCCCCCCACCTCCTGGCTGTTCCCCCCTTTCCCCACGTCTGTCTCCTCTGGCCCCTGCCCCAGCCAGGTGCCTTCAGGGCCAGCTGGCGAGAGTAATGACAATGACAATAGCAGGGCCACTTACTGATCTTCCTCTGCAACACCCCTGTGAGATGGACACTGTTGCCTCATTTTCCAGTTGAGGAAAGGGGGGTTCAAGGCACCTGACTTGCCCAGGGACATAAAGCTACAAGCAGAAGTTGCTGAGACCCAGCCCGCCCCCTGCCCTTCACAACTGCCCTCTGCAAGGGGCAGCCCTGGAGGACCCCTGTGTGCAGCACACTGGTGGAGGCGGGTGGGTGGCGTGTCTTGAGGCCTCCCTGAGGAAAGCACCAGGAGGACGTGGGGCAGGCTGTGGGGGGATCGGGGGCAACTACCCTGAGCAGTGGGGTCTCAGGCTGGTTTCTGCAAAGCCTTAGACCAGGTGGCTCTGGGCTGGTCCTCGGCCCTTTCTGGAACCATCATTCTAGTACCCCCTTGACCCTAGGGCCTATGCCAAGCGCTCACACACGTTTGCTCTGGTCTTCTGCACCTTCCACCTGCGCCCTCGTGGATAGGATGGACACCAAGGCCAGAGGTGTCAAGTGACTTGCCCAAGGTGGCTCAGCTAGGGCGCCACTTGCACCCTGCTCTCTGACTCCGAAGCCCTTCCTTTTAAACCTGTGCTCTCCTGCCCCTCGTTCCTTCTGCACACTTCACCTTTGAGGTGTGGTGGAGGGGCAAGAATCGCCAGCTTGTTGGGAACTGAAGGGTCCTGGGTGTAGTGGGGTAAGGCGGGGCGTGGAGGACATCCCTGGTCACCAGCTGGCCCTTCCCCTATCCCATCCAGGGCCGATTCACGATTGCAGCCAAGCACCACATCTCCATTGCTGAGATCTATGAGACGGAGCTGGTGGACATCGAGAAGGTTGGTGGGCAGCCTTGGGGGCGGGCAGGTGCTACACAGGCTTCTCTGTCCTCTCCACCCTTCAGATCCACTGGCAGCTGAGTAGCAAGGCAGGGGCACGGGCACAACTCCACCGAGGCTCATTTGGCTAATGGGGTCTTGCTGTGCCCCAGGGCCAAGACCTGAGGGCGCCATGGGGCCACAATAGAGGGCCCTACCCCCACTTCTCTTCCCCTCGAGCCCACAGCCCCCACCAATGTCTCCCCAGGCAATCGCCCATTATGAGCAGTCAGCAGACTACTACAAAAGCGAGGAGTCCAACAGGTAACTCGGGCATCAGGCCCCCTCTTCCTGCCACCCCGTAGCCTCAGCAGATGCAAGACCTGCCCCCACAACCCCCTTCTCTCCCGACGTACAGCTCAGCCAACAAGTGTCTGCTGAAGGTAGCCGGTTATGCCGCCCAGCTGGAGCAGTATCAGAAGGCCATCGACATCTACGAGCAGGTCAGGTGGCTATCCAGGTCCTACTCTGCAGAGGGCCGGGCACCTTCCTGGCACCGAGGCTTGTTTACCACCCTCCCCCCAGCCTGTCCTCTCTCTCTCTCTGCCCTCTCTCTTCAGCCCTGTCATCTTCCTCACACTTTGTGTTCAGCCCTCTGCCCAGATCATGTCCTTCCCTCATCCTCTCACAAAGAGCTTCTTGGACAGCCCTGAGGGAGACAGGCTGCTTAGTACCAGAGCTGGGGAGAAAACAGGGAGACTTGCTGAGGCCTGGGGAGCAAAGCCCCTCCTCCAATGGGAGGGAGGGCTCCCTGGGGGGCCAGGATCCCCTCTGCTGGGTGCAGAGGGCTGGGCGGGCAGCTGAGCTGTCCTGGTGGGTTCAGCCTGGCGGGGAGAAAGGCAGGCAGCTGGCCCTGGGGGAGAGGGGGTGGGCACTGCCTCTCATGTTCCTGCTGCCCGCCGCCCCCTGCCCACCGATGTGCCAGCTCCTGTCAGTCCGAACAGCAGGGCCGCCTCCACCCCACCCTCGGGTGCCTCGGGAGCCCACAGCCACCTGGCTGCAGCCCTGGAGCTGCGCCCCCAGCCCCCCTCCCCATGATGCCGTGGTCCTCGGTTGCTCGCTCGCCGCTTTACAACTTCCTCAGGGCTGGTCCCCGGCCTCCCTGCCCTTGGCATCCCGGGTAACAGGGCCTCGCCCCTGGGTGTGAACCCAGCTTCCAACTGGCCCCAGGTGCCCGGCAGATGACCCTGTCCCCTTAGCTGCCCAACCCTGCGCTCACAGCACCCCTCCACGTGGCCACAGGTGGGGACCACCGCCATGGACAGCCCCCTCCTCAAGTACAGCGCCAAGGACTACTTCTTCAAGGCGGCCCTCTGCCACTTCTGCATCGACATGCTCAATGCCAAGGTGAGCCCCAGCCAGGAGCTCTGCACGGGGTCCCCCAGTCCCACACACTCGTGCCTGGCAGCCGCTGGCCTCTGGCAGGAAGCTCTTGTTCTCACATGGGGTGTTCTGTCTCTGTCTCTGGGAGCGTTTGCAGTTTCTCTCCTCGCCTGCTGTGCTGCGTCGAGTGCTGGCCTCTCTCTTCCTGAAGGGGCTCCTTTTGAATTAGGCGCCAGCATCGCCCTGCTTTTCACTTAAAGGTGCTGAGGCCGACACGAGTGCCTCTCTCAAGGCCACGTGGGTGACTCGTGAACTCGCCTCAGGACTCCAGATCTTTCTCACTTCCAAGTTCATGATGGCTTCTTGGCAGGGGGAAAGGGGGTTACTGCTGGGCAGGGGGTAGGGGTTAGCCAATGGGAAGGAGTTGATGAGTCAGTGTCTGATTTTTATTGGCCAGAGTTCCTGGCAGGGCCTTGCGGAGGAGGTTCTGGGGTTCCCTGGCTGTCTCTAGCTGCCCTACCCCCAGGCTCAGTGCCCCGAAGCTTAAATGGAAACACCCTGCTCCCTTTCTGGGTGTCTGGCCAAGCAGTTGAGGGCTCAGGCTCCGGTGTCAGGCTGCACCATGTTCCCGCCCCACCACTTACCCGGGGTCCTGAGCAGTCCCGGCCCCTCTCTGGGGGTCACCGCCATTTGGCCCTCGCAGGGTGCTCGTGAGGGGTAAAGGCAGTCCCACCAAAGCGCTCAGCACCTGGGCTGCCTGGATGACCCGAGCCAGGCAGCTGTTGTCACTTGTCCCCACCCTGATGAGCCATGCTGGGAGAGGGGTCCTGGCGTGGAGGCAGCCCTGGGAAACCCTCCCTGCCCCAGCGGTGTCTCTGCAGCCTGTACCGAGCCCAGTGCCCTGGGGCAGCACCAGGCACAGAGCCCAGTAATCACGGAGGCAGGTGGCAGGCACTGAGGAGCCCTGGCTGCCGGCCGATGCCCTAACTACCCTTCTCTCTGATTACCCTGTTCCTTTCTCTGTCTCTCCCTGCTGCTCAGCTGGCTGTCCAGAAGTACGAGGAGCTGTTCCCTGCTTTCTCCGATTCCCGGGAATGCAAGCTGGTGAAGGTGAGTGGGGCTGGGGCACTCAGCACCCCCTTCCCCTGACCTCTTTCATGCATCTTGCCCTGGATGGGGCAGCCAGGGAGTCAGGTCTGGGGAGCCGGGAGACAGCCTCCAGTTGTCAAAATGACCGAAATTTGCTCAGGTTCTCAGAGTTTTCTTTGGTTGGTTTGTCTTCCTTCATCTGCCATTTGGTTTCTGTTTTCTCAATGTGAAAAGTGAGGCTCGGGCTGTATTGCAGCGAAGGGCAGGACTGGGGGCTGCGTGGTGGCCCCATCCTGGACTGTTCTGTGTCACTGGTGCTGTGCCCAGCATGAGCAGTTTCTGGCTGGACAGGGCAGGAGTGGGACACAGCCCCGTTCTCCCTCTCCACATGGGGTTCCCTCAGTGCCCATCCACCTAGACAGACATCATGTGTGTGGATCTACTGCAGTCAGGCCTCAGGCCAGCCAGGCTCCCCACCCCCTGCTTGCCATTTTCTTGCAGAAATTGCTAGAAGCCCATGAAGAGCAGAATGTAGACAGCTACACTGAGGCGGTGAGTGCTGCGGGGTGCTGTGTTCCTTGTTATAGATGACACTGACACCGAGAGGTCGCGGCCTCGTCCTTGGCCCTGGGTGGCAGAGCCACCCACACCTGCCTGACCCTGAAGGCTGAGACCTTTGCAGCCCTCATGTTCACCCTGAGGCTGTTGCAGCCTGGCACTTTGGGGGACCCAGGAGAGCAGGTGTGGGGGGCGGGTGAGTTGTATCCTGCCCCCCCATCCCCGAGGTGGGTAGGAGCGGAGAGGTGGGAAGGGGGCGCAGGCCCGTCATGCAGCACCAGCTGCCCTGACCCAGCCTTGTGGGTGTTTCTCCCTCTCCTGACTCTACTCGCTGAGTCTCTGGGACCCGGTTGTGTCCAGCTCAGGTCCTGCTCCTGGACTCTGGACGGAGTCTGGCGAGCATGTCTCTCCCTGGGTGCCCCCTCAGGAGTTCATTGTAAGCCCTTAAATGAGGATAGAGACCACACCCCTCTGCTCAATCCAGCCCCCCAGGTCAGACATTGGGGACTCAGCCAAGAAGCACTCGAGGAGAAGGGGGCCATGGTGGGGCTGGAGGTTCTCTCTGGCTTCCCCTCCCCGTGCTGCTCTGCACAAGCCCGTGTGTCACCACGTCTCCCTCTCCTCATCCTCCACACAAGGGAGCTGGCCTCTTTTTAAAAAAGCTGTATTTTTTCCTCCAAAGCCGGTCATGCATCGGGATAGTACAGATGAGGGGCCGAGAGTGCTGGGTGTGGGGCGGCGCAGGGAGCCCGGTGTGGGCCCCTCATGGCGCTGTGCCCCCAGGTGAAGGAGCACGACTCCATCTCACGGCTAGACCAGTGGCTCACCACCATGCTGCTGCGCATCAAGAAGACCATCCAGGGCGACGAGGAGGACCTGCGCTAGGCCCGCAGCCCTGGCTCCCGGCTCCCGGCCCTCACTGCGCTCCCTGGGCTCGGGGACTCCCCAGCGAGGGGCGGGGCCTGAGCCCTGGGGGCGGGGTCTCCTCTCCCCTTCCCACCAGGGCGTCCTGCAGAGCAGAGTGGGCAGGGGTGTCGGCTCCACGCAGCTTCCGGGGTGCCAGAGGCCAGGGCTTGCTGGCTAGACAGTCACTCCTCTGTTCCTGCTACGTCCCTCACCCCCTGTCCCTTTATTTAAGCCCCCGATGGTGCCCTTTTGCACCCTCAAACAACCAGCTGCACAGAATCTTTGGGAAAGACCTGTGCTGTGGGCGCTGCTAGGGGTTTGGGTCCCGCGTCAGCCTCTTGTCCCTCATCTCCACCCCAGATGAGTTGGGAGGCTGGTTTCTGGCCCCTGGTTTTCCCCCAGCCGACCCTGAGCACATGTAGCCACTGAGATTTGCTGTCACCACTGGGGCTGGGCCCTTTAGCACAGGGTGCTCCCCAGCCCCCTACAGCCCCAACCTCTCAGGTTAGAGCCTTGGGTCCTGGAGCCAAGAGTTGTTCCTGTGCACGCCCTGTGTCTGCTCTTTCCCTAATGCTTTGAGGTTCTGTCAGTCAGAAGCTACAGCTGGTCCAAGAGAGAAAATAAAAAACAACACTTTCGCTTGAGTCTCTTCTCTTCGCCCCCTACAGCCCCCCTCTTCTCAGAGCCAGCCTGTGGCACACTGGGGAAAAGCATAGACGTTCATCCTCATGTCAAGCGTGGTCCGGAGTCCTGGGGGCAGAGCCCAGCACAGCAGTCCTGACCTAACTCTTTCTGGACTGTGGTTTCCTCACTTGGGTGACTGCACTTTGGTCAGGAAGGGGTGGCTCCTTGGCCCCTGGCCCCTGTCCAGATTTCCCTGGAAGGCAGGCCAGCCCCGGCAGCATTTGTCCCGTCCATGACAGGGCAGGGGCAGGGGTACAGCTTTGGTAGGCAGAGTAGGAGGACTGGTGGTGGGGGGCGGGGGGACAGGAGCCTTTTGCCCAGGGGAGCTGGCAGAGAACCACCCCTTCCTCCACACTCCACAGTGTCGGTCTGCCTGTGCGTGGGATGACACTTGAGTTGCTCATGCCTCTGCCCCAGCACCAGCCCGGCCTTCCCAGCTGTGGCAGAGCTGGGGGAGGCAGGCACCATGTCTCGGTGGGAGGGATAATGTCGGGGCTATCAGAGGGCAGTCAAGCAGAGGAGGGGCTGCCTGGGAGACCAGGGCAGGGTCCTCAGGTGCTATAATCCCCTGGCCCTTCAGCTGCTCCCATAGTGACAATCTGTTGACAATGGCTGCCTGGAACTCTCTGAAGACTCCCAAGATCGATGACCAATGTCTGCCACGGGCACTGACTGGGGATTAAGTAGTGTGAGACTCTGCCATCTGTGACCCAAATCAGTGAGTCTCAGCCATGGCCGCTCTTTAAAATCATTTGAAGTACCCAAGCTTGGGCGCACCTTAATTATGGTCTGATTGAGGTTCCCCACCCTTTTTGTGGTTCTTTTTGTTTTTTGAAACTCCAAAGGTAATTTAATTGCAGCTAGAGTTTGAAACCACAGAATATGATGATTCTTTCCCAATTCATAGTTTTCTTGATTTGATTATTCATTCATCAAATACATATCAAGCGAATTTGGTTTCAAGGTTAGCAAGTGGAGTGGAAGAAGCCAGAAGAAAACATATCCTGGGAGTGGCAGGCCTAGATAGACCCCACATTCCATTTGTTCAGCGAGTATTTACTGAGCACCCACCATGTGCCAAGTGCTATTCCAGTCCCTGGGAATTTGGCCATGAGCAACAGACCCAGACCCCATCCTCTAGAAGCTTTTACTCATCAAGTTCAGAAATCTGGAATTGTCACAAACTTCTTTTGTTTTTGCCACCCTCCAGATCTAATCTGCCTTTGAGAACTTTCCATTTACTGTCTCTTATACCAGTACCCCAGGTGCTAGGTGACTGGTCTGGCACAGAGTCTGTGGGTTTTTAACACATTTACTGAATGTCTGCTCTGGGCCAGGCCCCCTCTCCTGGTCGGGGTGCTAGGGATTTGGCTGAGACCAAGGGAGACCCAGTTGCTGTCATCATGGAGCTTGTGGTCTGAGTGTGTGTGTATTTGTGCATTTTCTTTCTGTATGGGGGCAGGGGTGCTGGTGACAGAAGATGACTCAAGCTGCCAAGACAGTTAACCAACTCATCTTCTGGAAACGATACACTAGGAGTGCACCGATTTCCCAACGCCCTCATGCCCTTCTAGGGACAAAGCATAGGAAGGAACCCCTGAAGACAGGCTCAGATCCTGCTTCCATCACTTCCTAGCAGATCAGTCAAGGGACTTTCTCTGAGCCTCAGTTTTGTTCTCTGTAAGTTGGCATAATAAGCCTCTTTGTGGGGTTATTGTGAGGATTAGGGAGATAAGTCTGTAAGAGATGTTCTGGCACATGGCAAGCACTCAATAAATGCTGAATAAATGAACGGGGAAAAGTGGGTAACAGTAGGCCCCTGCAGGAGCCCGGGGCCACCACCTCCCATTTTTGGCCACAAGTTTGGGGCAGTAGTCCCTTCCTTGGCCCTGGAAAAGGAGGAGGAGGAGCGCGCAGGCGCGGTGGGGCAAAGTCTTGTGGGAGGTTCGGGCAGCAGAGCTAGCTGCCATCTTTGTACGGGGCAACGACGGCAGCTTCTCTACGTCATTAGTCTGCGCGAAGGGCGGGCACCCGGCGGTCCGAGTGACTTCGAGATCGGCGGGTAGGGTGGAACGGGCCGCAGTGGGAGCTGCAGAGAGGGTGAGTGGCTGAGGGCCGTGATGGGAGAGGCGGCTGTGGCCGCGGGGCCTTGCCCTCTGCGCGAGGACAGCTTCACGCGCTTCTCGTCGCAGAGCAATGTGTACGGGTTGGCGGGCGGCGCGGACGGGCGCGGGGAGTTACTGGCCGCCACCCTTAAAGGCAAGGTGCTCGGCTTCCGCTACCAAGACCTCCGACAGAAAATCAGGCCCGTGGCCAAGGAGCTGCAGTTCAACTACATCCCCGGTGCGTGGCGCCATGGGGCCGGGAGGGTCTGGAACGTGGTGTTGAGAAGGCTTCAGAGGCTCTGTCTGAGCCGGGACTATGATGGGATCAGCGTGATTGAAAGGAATCAAGGTCAATAATCAGGAGGCATTGGGATCAGAAATCAGGTGTGATAGGGACCTGTAAGTGGTTAACGTTCAGGTTGACTTAGACTCAGAGGTCAGGGGACCCTCATCCCCTGGGGAGGGGGGTAGAGGTCATGGTGATGACCGTCGGAACTTACTTAGACTCAGAGGTCATGAACTGAGACCAACCTAGAGGTCAGGGGTCATGGCAATGGAGGTACTGAAATCCACACATTGACCTCTCACCTCCCAGTGGATGCTGAGATCGTCTCCATCGATACCTTCAACAAGTCGCCCCCAAAGCAGGGCCTGGTGGTAGGGATCACCTTCATCAAGGTAACCAAAGCCCCCTCCGCCTACCCACACCCCCTCCCTGCATGCACGATGGCCCCTCCCCACCCCACTGCCCTGCCTGCCCTGAGGCCACTTTCTGCCCCCAGGATTCTGGGGACAAGGGCAGCCCCTTCCTCAACATTTACTGCGAGTACGAGCCTGGCTCCGAGTACAACCTTGACTCCATTGCCCGTGAGTCCAGCCTGGAGGGACAGAAGGTGGGAAGGGGCTGGAGGGGTCTGCCAGGGCACCCAAGCCCATCTTCCTGTGCCCTCCCCCTCTCCCTGCAGAGAGCTGCCTGAACCTGGAGCTCCAGTTCACTCCCTTCCAGCTGTGCCACGCAGAGTAAGTGTCTCCTGGGTGAACACCCTCACCCCTACCCCTGCCCAGGCCTAGAAAGAGCTCTGCATTCCCAAAACCCTTCCTTACACTGGGAGTCAGTTTTCCCATCGAGAAAATGGAGGCGTTGGACTAGCTCAGGTGTTGAAAACTAAAAAGGTGTTAGGGGTATAAAGATAATGTGAGAATGGAAGTGGACAGGTGGGGGTGGGGTGGGGGTGCTCTGTGGCAACAGGAGATTGCTGACGTGCCCCCAAACAATCAAATTTAGTTTTTGTTTTCTAAAGCATCATGTTTTAAAGGTGGCCAGGGGCCAGAAATGGCCATTGGTTTACCACTTTGTCATCCCTCAACTGAGTTGCACAAGCACCAATGTCCTAGACATCTAGCATTCTGGGAGGCCCGCATTCTATGTTCTGAGATGCCAAGATCTAGAGATGCTAGGTTTTCTAGAGTTGCAAGCTCTGAGATTCGGTGATTATCAAATTCTGCAGTTTGATACGTCTGAGATTCTGTAATGATAAGGTCCTAAAATTCTTATATTTCACAGGATAGAGTACAGATTATCTAGAATACTAGGGTTCTAGAAGTCTAATACAACTGGGTTCGTTCTAGGGCTTCAGACTCCATTTGCATTTAAAGAGTTCAGGACAGCAGTTCTAGCACAGTAGTTGCCAAACTTTTTCAGTAAGGGGCCAGATAGTAAACATTAGGCTTTGAGAGCCAGTCTCTTTCACAACTACTCAGTTCTGCCATTACAGCTAGAAGGCAGCCAGTGACACTGTGTGAATGAGTAGGCTTGGCTGTGTTCCATTAAAATTTTATTTACAAGAATGGATGGTTGGTTGGATTTGACCTACCAGTCATAAAGGATTCTAGGAACCAAAGGTTCTGGATTCTAGGATTTGTATGTTCCACTATTCAGTGAGTCTGAGCACCCAGGGTGGCAGTTTCTGAAAGTTCTGGAATCTCATCTCAAAGGGGACAGGAAACAGAACTTCCAGAATGCTAGGGCTCTAGCTTAAAGAGATTCTAGCAATCCAAAATGCCAGGATTCCATTCTGGAGCTCCAAGTTCCATTCCTGAATCCACATCCAGAATGAAGATTTGAGCAGGTGAGGGCTCTAGACATGGAAAGTTCCAGCATGCTAAGGCTCTGGGATTCTAAGAATGGCCAAGTCTGCAATTCAGTGATTCCAAGGGCCTCTGAGGGTTCGTTTCCAGAATTTGCATTTCAAGTAGACAGAGCAGTAAGGAGGCACAGCCCTGAGATTCTAGCCCCAGCATGTTAAGGTTCTTGCAGGTATGGGGTTTTGCAAGCAAGTGTTCTAAAACAGATTTCTCTGCTCTCAGGGTCCAGGTCAGGGATCAGCTGGAGACCGTGTTTCTCCTGAGTGGAAACAACCCAGCCATTCATCTCTATAAGGAGGTGAGCCTGGGGGGTGGGGGGGTGGAGAAGTAGGGGGAAGGGGGCGGGGTCCAGCTAGGTGGTTCCATGGGCTGGCACTGGGGGGTGGGGGAGGGGAGACCACTGACCCCAAGTCAGGGACGGGGTGTGTCTTGCTTCCCCAGAATGAGGGGCTGCATCAGTTCGAGGAACAGCCAGTGGAAAACCTCTTCCCAGAGCTCACAGACTTGACCAGTAGGTAGGAGAATCCCTGCGGGAGTCCAGCGGGGACCAGGGCAGACGGCCTCGGAGAAATCAGGGGTGGGAACGACCTCAAGGAAATCAGGGAGTGGAGACAACCTCAGAGAAAGTGGGCAGCGGGGATGACCTCAGAGAAATCAGGCAGCAGGATCCTGGGCTGGGGTGGGCCCCTCGAGCCCCCACCCTCCACCTACCCTCCAGCGTCCTCTGGCTTGATATCCACAACCTCCCTGGCACATCCCGGCGGCTCTCGGCTCTCGGCTGTCAGAGTGGGTATGTCCGTGTTGCCCACGTGGACCAGCGGAGTCGAGGTGAGAGTGGGTGAGGCGGGGGCGGGGCTTGAGGCCTGGGGGCAGGGACCTGAGCCCCTCTTCCCCGTGTAGAGGTTTTGCAGACATGGACAGTCCTGCAGGACGGCCCCATCTCTCGAGTGACCGTGTTCCGCCTCTCAGCACCCGAGGGTGAGCTCTGGGCATGGGGGCAAGGGGAGGGGTCTCTGCGGGCTTGGCTCCCACCACTCAAATTTGCACCCCTCTCCAGAACTTTGCAGCTCTCTTTCTCTCCCGTGTCTCTCTGTCTGTGGTCTAGCCTCCATCCCTTGAGGTAAAAGGGTGCCTGTTCCCTCCCCTCTACTCTCTCGAATTTAACTTCCACCTACTTGCTCACGTGGTCTAACCCAGATCTTTTTTCTATTAAGCTCCACCTTTGTTCTCCCTGCTTTGGTCTAACCTTGGACCTCTACACTGGAGTTGAACACCCCCACTTTTCCTTTGTGGTCTAATGTTCACCACTCACATTGTAACTTACTCTTATCCCCTCTCTGGTGTGTGGACTGTCTCTTGCTGTGATCTAACCTCAGATGGTTCACTGTCCCCTAACACGTGTTCTTCCTTCTGGTATCTGGCCTCAGTCATTTCTTCCGTGACCTCTGATCCACCCCCCGTGGAACACCCTCTGGCCTTTCCCCTGCAGTCTAACCTGCACCCCTCTCATTGTGCCTGGCACCCGTCCCCTCAGGATGCCCCTCTCCATCCCTGTCCTTCTCCAGAGACCCAGGACAGGCAGCAGCAGGAAGAGTACAGCGTGCTTGTGGCCAGCATGTTGGAGCCTGCCGTGGTGTATCGGTGAGGGGGCTGGGAGGTGTGGAGTGGTCTAGCCTCGTGCCTTTGCCCCGTGGTCTAGTACGCAACAGACAGGGAAGATGTTGAGGCCTCGGGATGGGAATGAAGCAGTCCACACTCCCCTGGGGTGGGCGGACAACAAGGGGCACTGGCAAACGTCAACGAGCCGGCTCCGGGGAGGAAGAGCCCTGATGTGTAGCGCGCCAATTTCCATGGTGTGAACACAGTAGTTTCCAGCCACTACCATGTTTACCAGCTCATGTAATTTCTGAAAATTCCTCAGTTGGCTCTCGGGAGCCAACACACGCCAGCTCGGCGCACCACTGATGGACAGTGATGGTGGCCAAGTTGGGGTGCGCCCTCCAGGCTCCATGGGGGCAATTTCCGGATTGGGGACAAGGGGCGTCCAGAGCCCCAGAAGGGGCAGTGTGGGTTTCCAATTGGAAGAGAGGTTGTCCAGTGTCCAGGAGCAACGTGGACGTCCAGGGGGGGCCTTAGGGGGTTGACGATGACGATGTCCACCGTGTGGACGAAGGCTTCCAGGCCTCAAGGAGGAATGGCCTGACTCCCTGAGAGAGGGAGTGGGGTGGGCGCCCGCATCGGGGTCTGTGCTGTCTGACCCCAGTCTCCCTCTGCCGCCGGGACCCCCAGGGACCTTCTGAACCGGGGCCTCAAGGACCAGCTCCTCCTGCCGGGCAGTGACCAGTTCGACAGCGTCCTCTGTGGCCTGGTCACCGATGTGGATTTGGACGGGCAGCCGGAAGTCCTGGTGGCCACCTACGGGCAGGTGGGACCTGAGGGAGGGGCTCCCCGCCTCCGCCCAGCTCCACCTGGTACCCCCCACCCACCCCGTGTGACCCCCGTCTTGGCCCCCTGCAGGAGCTGCTCTGTTACAAGTATGGCGGCGCTGAGGCCGGGCTCCCTGAGGCCCAGCGGGGTTTCCAGCTGCTTTGGCAGCGCAGCTTCTCCAGCCCCCTGCTGGCCCTGGCCCACGTGGACCTGACCGGGGACGGGCTGCGGGAACTTGCCGTCGTCTCCCTGAAGGGCATGCACATCCTGCAGGTGGGTCCCCCTCGAGGCAGAGCCCGAGACGGGGTCTAGGGCATCAGCACACAGAGAACTTCTAAGGGAGTGAGAGAAGCAGGACAGGGAGGGGGGATGCCAGCGAGGTTGGGGGTCCAAGGGGAGTCTAGCCTCAGCCTGACCTCCCAGGGGGTGCCCTGGAGCATGGCTACCTCCATTTTCGCACCTTCGGGTGGCAGGGGTGTTCGTGTCCCCATGAAAGTCAGTCATTGGCTGCAAACCTCCACCCTCTGGGGGGGGGGGAGTAACCTTCCACGGTTCGCTCCGGAGAAGGGGGCAGCTGTCAGCTGTGGGTTTCTAGCTGCCAACCATTTCCCCTGCAGTATAACCTCCAGCCAATTTGCAACCTTCTACTGTGGCCTAACCTTGAACCCTCCCATTTGGGTCTACCCTCTAGATGTTCACATCCCTCAGTAGTGGGACTCACCTCCAGCCTCCTGCTGTACTTGGACTGTAGCCCTCCCACAGCGGCCTCACTGCCATTACTCCCATTAGGATCTGACAGCCAGCCATTCCATTGTGGTCCAACCTGGAACCCTCCCTTGCAGTTTAATCTCCAGCCCTTCTGCTGGAATCTAGCCTCTAATCCTTTTACTGTGGTCCAACCCCCCACCCTCCACACTGTGGTGTATCCTTGTTCCCTGATCTCGTATCTGCCTTCTCCTTGCCTCTGGAATGACTCCAGGAGCCTGTTTGTTGTGGTCTAACCTGGGTTCTTTCTGCCAGGGTCCAAGTAGAAAGATTGGTTCCTCTTGCAGTCTTCTTGGGCCCTTTCCTACAATCTAATCATCAATAGAATGGTCTAAAGGTATATGTTGGACCCCAGTGGACAGATCTAAGGTTAGACCCTAATAGAAAGGATATAAGTTAGACCTCAGGACTTAGGTTAGGTCACAGTGGAAGAGATGGGGCAGACTGCAGGAGAAAGGACTTCCCTTTTACTATCACGTAACCATCGTCCCTCATTACAATCCATTTCAAATCATTCCACTGTGGTCTCCTGTCTGTCCCTTCTATTAAGTTCTAACCTTCTACCCTCCAGCTAGGGTCTGACTATTGTCCCTTGTATTGAGATATGGTCCTCTCTTTTCCGCTTTGGTGTGCTCCTTCTCTGTTTTACTGGCCTAAGCCTTTCTTTGTCCCTCCTCACTGTGGTCTCACCTCGCCCTCTCTCCAGTAGACACACCTCACTCCCTTATAATGTAACTTCTGTCTGTTGCATTTGCTCCATCCCTGTCCCTTCCACTGGTTTCTAACCTCAGACCCCACATTTGGGTCTAAGCTTTGTCTCTCCCACTGTAGATTCACTGAAGGCCACCCTCCTGGGTCCAGCCTTCACCTCTTTCCTAGAGACTTACTCTTATCCCACACACTGTGGCCTGCTCCCTGACCTCCCCCTGTGGCCGAGCTCCCAGCCTTTGTGGGGTCTAACTCGAGCCAGTCCCACCATGGGCTAACCTGTGTCCCTCAGCTCTGGTCTCAGCCCTGTTCTCCTCCTCCTCTTTTCCCCCACAGCACAGCCTCATCCAGGCCTCGGAGCTGGCGCTCACCCGGCTTCGACGTCAAGTGGAGCAGAGGAGACGGCGGCAAGAGCAGGGGGACAGCGCGGGCCCGGGGCCGGCTGAGACCCCAGCCTCCTGAGCGCCCACCCACTCCCTCTCCCCAGGCCAGGGACAGTTCGTCGGGTGCTCACCTCCGGCCATTGATGGGGTGGGGGGTCGGTGTCCTAAAGGAGGGTGGAGCTGGGCCTTCCTGCTATAACCTTTCCCCAAATGTGCCGTGTGACCCCAGCTCACCAGCTGCCTCTCTCCCTGTGCCTCATCGTCTCCATCTGAAAACAGGGATGATCTCACTCGACCCCCCTCCTGGCATGATGAAAACTGGTCAGCTGGCGATTATTTATATGCCCACAAAGCCCTCACAGCTGTCTTCATTCTTTTGTTTGGCAAGCGTCAGTTGAGCTTCTGCTGTGAGCGAGACTCTGTAGGGTTCTGGGTTTGTCCAGGAGAAATGAAGGAGGGAGGTTGGGGGAGAGGGACCCCAAGGTTAGACCCAGTAACAGGACTAAGTTTAGATCCCAGTGTAGACCTTGGAGGAAAGAAATGAGGCTAGACCCTAGCAGGAAGGCTGAAGGTAACCCACTGTGGACAAGAGAACCAAAATTAGACCCCAGCAGACTGAACTGAAGTTTGACTCTGGTGCAGGGGTCTGAGGTTAGACCCCAGTAGAAAGACAAAGGAGTTGGACCTCAGGGGAAAGCACATGGGTGGAAAGGGCCTCTGTGGAAAAGTTGTGGTCAAATTTTAGCAGAGTCTGAGGCTAGACCCCTATGAAAATTGCAGAACTACTGTGGTTAGATCCTGAACAAAGGACCAAGGTTAGACCCCTGCAGGAAGTAATTGAGTTACACTAAGGTTAGACCTAATCTGAAAAGCCCAAGAGATGGGAGATCAGGGACTTGGAGACAAGGCTGACTGCCGCAGCTCGTGGCTACAAGAGTTGCCCCCACTCCCGTGGCCCCTTCCATTGCCCCGGGAGAAGGAATCAGAAGCCGTCATCTCAGGGAACATCAGAGGGCGGGGAGGGTGGAAAGTCTTGCCTCCTCCCACTGCAGGTCAGGAATAGAATCCAGGTCAGGAGGGTTGGAGAGATTCCCGAGTGGGGTTCCAGGCTGGGGTGGAAGGTGGGGGCTGCTTTCCTGGGGCCGGGGCCGGCTGGGACTCCTGCTTCCACAGAGGGAGGGACTGGCACCACGGTCATTATGGCCATCCTTATGCCTCCTGGCCTGGAAGTCCACCAGTAAGTCTGACCACTTGCTTTGACAATGAAGACAGAGGTGCCACTTCTCTACAATGGGTTTTTTAGAAGGTTGGAGCTTATTGGTTCTTGGTCATCCCTGTTTTCATCTCTTCCTCCCTCCCCTCTCCCAGAACCCAGGCCCAGGCGTGGGAAGTTGCAGGGAGCTCGGTCCTCCCCTCCGCTCCGAGTGTCCAGCCAGGATTGGCAGCGGGCGGGGTTGCCTCCCCCTGCCGAGACGTAATGCGTGGGACTGGCTCTAAGAGGGAAGAGGCAATCGCCTCCTATCCTGGGAGGGAGTGGGTCACTGGGGTAGGATTTGGGGGTGAGTCCAGTGATGACGGTATGTGTGGCTCTGTGAAGTGCGTGCACCCCAGATGGGAGAGGGCATGCACGTGTGTGTGTGAAGCAGCACCACACTTGCTTGGGTTCAAATATTGGTTCTGTGACATTGGGCAGGTCACTTCACGGCTCTGTGCCTCAGTTTCCCCATCTGTACAATGAAGCTGATACTATCATCTACCGCACAGGGTTGTAAACGAGGGTTGATTGTGTCAACGTGCATCAAGCGCTTAGAGAAACTTTAATAACCCTGCCCGCCACGTGGTCGGGGCCGTGTACTTGGCAGCCCTTGATATTATCATTAATGGGTGCCTTTGTGGTTGTTTTTTCTTTTATTCCTGAGGGGTATGTCTGCAGGCACAGAATGTGAATTTGGATCTGATTCTGGTGAAACATTCTCCCCCTCCTTCCAGTTCTGTGAGCCTGTAACTATTTGTAGCTGTTTTCCGTGTTTTTTGGCCCTTGTATGGATCTGAGACTCTGTGTGTGTGTGTGTGTGTGTGTGTGTGTGTGTGTGTGTGTGAGAGAGAGAGAGAGAGAGAGAGAGAGAGAGAGAGAGAGAGAGAGAGAGAGAG